>JAWQEG010004049.1:70000-79362 GCA_033782935.1 Petrolisthes cinctipes | reverse complement strand
ATCTTTATAGCTCTTGTGTCTAAGAGAGGGTATAAGTTTGGTTGCCCTGGCTTGCACTCGTTCCAATCTCACGATATCCTTTCGGTAAGAAGGACTCCAAAACTGGACTGCATACTCCAGGTGCGGTCGGACAAGGGAATTGTACAGACAAAGTACTATCTCCTTGTTCCGGTATCCAAACTGTCGCTTTATGTACCCTAACACCCTTTGGGCTTTCTTCTCAGCCTCAATATACTGCTTTGAGAACTTGAGGTCGCTGATGATAGTTACACCCAAGTCTTTCTCAGTATCAGTGCTTACGAGAGCATTGCCCTTAAGGTTATACTCTGTTCGGGGGTTTCTGTGGCCTATATGCATAACTTTGCATTTGTTCACGTTAAATGGCATTTGCCACGTGTCAGACCACTCCCCGATCTTCCTAAGATCTTCTTGTAAGCGGGTAGTATTTCCTTCTTTCGCGACATTCATCGGCGAATTTGGAAATCTTGGCAACCATGTCACCATCCACGTCATTAACATAGATGATAAACAGTAGTGGTCCCAGAACAGAACCATGGGGAACACCGCTAGTAACGGGCACCCACTCTGAAGCCTGTCCATTCACTACCACCCGCTGCCGTCTGTCACTTAGCCAGTTCTCTATCCAATTTGCCACATTTCCATCTATGCCCAGTGCACGCACTTTCCGAAGGAGGCGGCGGTGGGGTTCCTTATCAAAGGCTTTCTGAAAGTCTAAGTAGACAACATCGACCGCTTTATCCCGATCATGCTCACTGAAAACAAAATGGAAGAATTCCACCAGATTTGTGAGGCATGACCGGTGCTGCCGGAACCCATGCTGGGAACCCCTCAGTAGCAAATTTGATTCTAAGTGTGCTGTTATTTTGTCCACCATGATGCTCTCCATGAGTTTACAGACTATCGAGGTTAAACTGATGGGTCTGTAGTTTGACGGTTGGCTAGCATCTCCCTTCTTGAAGATAGGAGTCACCTCTGCCTCACGCCAGTCTCTAGGAACGCATCCAGTCTGGATTACCCTGTTGAAGACCATGCACAGGTGCCATGATACTTCACCATGCACTTCTTTCAACACTCTAGGTAAGAACCCATCCGGACCGTGGGACTTGTTTGCTTTTAATTCGATTATTTTTCTCTCGATTTCTTCTTGGGTGAAGACCATTGACTCCAACTTCTCACTGAAGGAGTCCAAAGGTTCGGGAATGGGACCACTCTTCAGAGAACACTGAAGAGAAGTACTCATTTAAGAGGTTAGTATTTTCTGCATCAGAGTGCATCAATGCTCCATCCTCATTCACCAAGGGACCGATCCTGCGTCGGATTGGTTTACGGCCATTCACATAACTGAAAAACTCCTTGAGGTTCTCTTTGCAGAGTCTAGCCACACGGACCTCCTCAGCATGCTTAGCAGCCCTTATTTTGGACTTCACGTTTCGATTCAGTCTTCTATGACCGTCAAAGTCCCCAGATGCCTTCGCTCGACGATACGCAGTTCTCCTCTCTCCTAGTAGGTTACGGATTTCCCGATTAAACCACTTCGGTTGAATGAACTTCTGACCTGTTCCCTTCAGAGGAATAAAGCGCGACTGAAGTTCCATGAAGGAAGACAAGAATGACCTCCACAGATCATCAGCACTCTCTCCCTCCTCTAGTTCCATTTCAGCAACGCCTTCACGAAGACCTGCAAAGTTCGCTCTCCCCATGTCTAATTTTCTATGCACCGGGGTCACGGTCTCCATATTAGGGACCTTAACTGAAAATTTTATAAGCTTGTGGTCGCTTCCGCCTATTTCTTCGTTTACAGAGAGGTCTTGAATGATGTCATCCTCGGAAGTGAGGACCAAGTCGAGTATGTTAGCACCTCTTGTTGGCTCCCTTACCCATTGAGTGAGGAATTCATCATTTACAAACTCCAAGAGTGGTGTGTTCTCGGCAGAGGGCTCTCTGGTTTCCCAGTCAACATGTGTGTTGAAGTCCCCCATAAGGATGCACACCCTGCCATCCACTAGTTCACCCAGCAACTGGTATAGGTCCCTGTCCATCTCATTGAGTTGTCCAGGGGGTCTATAAAGCAGCAGGGTTCTGTATTTTGCAGTGCCTATTTCTAGGTCAACTCCAAGGAGCTCGTGGTTCGATGTGATGTTGCAGGCCATCGATTTGATAGAGTTCTTTACATACAACAGCACACCACCACCCCCTGTCCTCTCTATCTTTGTGGAAGAGTTGGTAGCCTGGTATCACGAATTCCCCTTCAAGATTTCTGTCTGAGGTTCTCAACCATGACTCCGTTATGGCCACCATCTCGGGTTCCTCTGTCGCAACAAGGGCCCGCAGTTCCAAAAACTTGTTTCGGATGGACCTGGCGTTGAACAATAGAACCTTCAGGGAACCCGCAACTGCAGGGCTCCCTATACTCTTCCGTTTCCCGGTTTGGTCATTGTCTTGGTAAGGCTGGGGATATCCTTCTTCAGGATCTCAGCAAATGTCTTCTCTGGGGTCACTCTAGCATAGCGACGAGGGCTCTCCTCCATGCTCGGTCGAGTGCTCCTGAGACATCGTCGGACGGCGTCTTCCATTAGTTTGGAAAAGCACTTCTTTCCCCTTTGGTGAGAGATGTGTGCCATCCCTCTGGTAGAGGTCGTCTCTACCAAAGAGTGAGGTGTAGGGGTCCACAAAGAACACCCCCTCGGCAGTACACGAATCAGCCAGGCGCTGATTTACTGCAATGTTCTTTGACAGAGCAGTCCCTAAAGGGCCTCTCCTTGGGAGCATGCCAACAACTACCCTTCTGCGGCTTTTTAACCCACAGTCATCTACTGCACCGAGCACATCCGAGAGGACTCCTTCGGTCATGCCTACTCTACCATTTCTCAGGTAGATGTCATTACCACTCACCATGAGTGCAATGACAGCAGATCTGGACGTTTGGATCCTCTCAGCTTCCTTTCGGAGGTCAGCATTGCCACAACCTGGCAAACAATTCACCTTCACAGAAGTGTGAAGGCGATCTGCCATTAGGGGTTGCAGCCCTCGTGCCTGGGAATCACCTACAATGTGTATATCCACAGGCCTCTCCTGGGTAGGAGCATGAGATGCCTTGTGAGGAACCCGAGAGTGTTTTGAATTCCTGCCGGGCTCGTCACTTCCTTCAGGTTGCTTCTTCTTCATCTTCTTTTCCTTCTTCATTTTCTTTTCCTTCTTATTTGATTCCTCACTTTCCTCTAATCCCTCCTCAACTGTCTTCTTGGGTTTTTCTCCCTTCTCCATATTCCCCTCCTCTTTTCCATCACAATTTTCTGCAGTCTCTTTTCCCTCTTCATTGTTGTTGTTCTTCTTCTTCTTGTTGTTCTTCTTCTTGTTCTTTACCGCTGTGGTGGAGCTCTCCGGTGAAGAAGCTCCTTGGACTGCCTTGTCTCTCACATGGCAGTCACACCTCTGTGAGTCCATTCGAAGAACTTCCTCCTTTAGGGAGTTGTTCTCCTTCGTGAGCAGTGAGATGTGCTTCATCAACCTCTCTTCGAGTTTGCAAAAGTCGCAGACACTCGAGGAGTCTAGGTCGCTCGCACTCCTCCCGCTGAAGTCCTCACACCAGCGGTACACCTTGCATGTAGTACATGTAAATTTTCTTGCTGATGGACCAGTCATCTCGCTCTAATTCAATTTAAGACCAATAATACAAAAGAAAAGGTAATGTGATTTGGTCTCGCATAAGTCTCATCCGCCTACTTCCAGAAGGTTTTCGGTCGTTCGGCCAACAGAAACCCTTATGAGCCAAGCACACCAACCCTAAGGTCTCCCCTGGGCCGGACGGCCCCAATCGTGCCGCAGCTCCCAACTGAGCAGCACAAGAGTCCTAAGTAAATGGGACTCTGATTTTTCGACAGGGGTGCTTGAAGTGTAACCGTCGTCCTACTAATCCCTACTAATCCTCCATCCGCGGCCAAACTTAAAGCAAATAGTAAAACTAAATGTCCACGACTTAATCCGAGATCTTTTACTGGCCTGGCAGCCAGCGAGGCACGAAAGCTCTCTCACCAAAGAGCAGTCGAGCCTTTAGGCACCTAAGAACGGTCACAGGGAGCTGGTCAGGCTTATTAATCTAAGAGAATACCTACGGGGGTCCTGAGGCATCTCCATTACTCGTACCCCACACGCCTGAGATAACTTCAATCTCAGCCCTTTCGAAACCTGTGAGCGTTAAAAGGCGTTGTTTTAGGAGGTTCCAAAGCCTCCCTTCTCACACGGCATAAGGTAGCTGGTGAGGTCCTTAACAATAAAAACTTATATCGAAAGTGATGAAGATTTTTTTTTGTTAGGACAGTTGAAGAGCAGTTGTGAAACTTAATATTAACATGAAGATTTGACAACTCTTAGTCAGGATCCTAATAACGCTACCTTTCTGGCACGGGTAACCCAACTGGACTAAATGTCCCCCAGCATAGCTAGCAAAATTCAAACAGATCACACAAGCTCTCTCACCGACGGCAAGGTGGTTGTCGAGAGAGAGAGAGAGAGAGAGAGAGAGAGAGAGAGAGAGAGGAACGTGAATAATGCAGTAAACACACACACACACACACACACACAGTGAGAGAGAGAGAGGAACGTGAACAACAATGCTATAGAGTACAATGGAATGCTTTGCCTCTCTGAAACCCCCCTCCTTCCTTCCTTCCTCACCAGTCAGTCCTCAATGGTCATACCTACCTACCTACCCACCTACAGCATCCACTTAACCCACGTACAGAATGATTCCACTCAACCCATGTAAAGTAGAAAATGTATTAGTGATATGCTTGATACAACAACAACAACAATAACAAAAACTACTACTACTACTACTACTAATACTACAACTACTACAATAATAATAATAATAATAATAATAATAATAAGTGATGTATTAGTGATATGCTTGATACAACAACAACAAAAACTACTACTACTAATACTACAATAATAATAATAATAATAATAATAATAATAAGTGATAACAATAACACCATTTATAACCATAACAATAATAACTATATATAACCCATAACAATACTTTATTAATAACACCTTCAGTTTATCTACGAGAGTGTGACAGTGTAAGATGTATATATTTGTAGTATACTCAGACAAGCTATACAGAATAATGGTGGTATTGAAAGCTTTTAGTGAGAGGAGCAGTGAGTGAGGAATTATTATTATTACCTTTGGAATACATTACACCTTCTGGGTCATTAATGCAAGGAGGGAAGGAGGTGGTGGTGGTGCATGGGGATTCCTAAGACGGGTTCGTTTACTCATACTCACTTACACACTCACAGGAATGGATAGAGAGTGGGGAAATATGTACGAATATATGTGTGTGTATGTGTGTGTGTGTGAGAGAGAGAGATGGTGGTGGGTTGAGAAAGTGAGACGAGAGTGAGAGAGTAAGAAGGGGGAATATGTATGAGAGAGAGAGAGAGAGAGAGAGAGAGAGAGAGAGAGAGAGAGAGAGAGAGAGAGAGAGATGGTGGGTTGAGATAGTGAGACGAGAGATGAGAGAGTAAGAAGATGAGAGATGAAGAGTGAGAGTTGGAAGAATGAGATATATACGGAAAAAAGGAAGAAGAAAATAATGTAAGTGTGGGAATAGAAGGAGGAGGAGAAGTAAAAGAGGAGATGACATAAAAGTAAAGTAGGATAGAAGTATAGAGGAAGAGAAGGAAGGAGTAAGTTGGTATTGTTGGGGGGCTGCTCTCCTACTCACATCCACTCTCATTTATTGTCTCATAAATCATCGTTAGGGAAACATCACATTCAATGAAACCACACACACGAAATATCATTCATTCATACACACACACACACGCTATATCATTCATTCATACATACACACACACACACTATATCATTCACACACACACACACATACACACACACACTATAATATACAGTATCATTCATACACACACTATATCATTCACACACACACACACGCATACGCCCCCTCAATATAATTAATTCAGACACACACACATTATTAATCAATCATTCATTCACACCCACATCATAAATTCATTCATACACACACACACACACACACACACACACACACATTATCGATTAATGAATCAATCTATCATTCACACCCACAATATCATAAAATTCACACACACACACACCATAATTGATACACACACAGGGAAAACTTTGACGGATGCGAGTAAGTACAAATATGCTTTCATTCTAATTTTATAGTTGTTTTGGTAAGATATAAGCACGACTGTCAGAGATGCTTAGTAAGATACTCGAGTCTTTACACCGACTGAGAGCACTGTGTAAGAAGGGATTTAATCAAGGGGTCAGTATACTTTTGGGTTCATTAGAAGAGAGCCTTGATTCCTCCAAAGTATGCCAGAATACACGACCATGTTAGCAAAGAAATATCGGTGGCCTGTTCTCTGGCATAGTTTGGAGGAAGCAGTTGCACCAGATTTATCAACACCAAGAGAATTGACAGTGACAAAAGCAAACAGGCACTGGGAAACATTTAGCACTCACCCATACACACACACACACACACACACACACTCTCTGTATGTGTGTGTGTGTGTGTGTGTGTGTGTGTGTGTGTTTGCTCAGATGCTGATTAAATAAGCTTCTTACCCACAAGGATCATCTTCATCTTCCTTCCTCGACTAAACAAGGAAAACAGGAGGACGAGGAGGAGGGAAAAAAATCGGCATTAGTGTGTGGTTTGTTTGTCCAACTGGGATGCCAAGCACAACAACAACAACAACATCATTAACAATAACAATAAAGCCACAACTGTAGCATCAAACACAACAACAACAACAACAACAACACGGCCACAGTTATTACACCAAACACAACAATAACAATACAACCAGGAATAATTATAGTACCAAGCACAATAACAATAACAATAAAATCATACTAATAGCACCAAATACAACAGTAACAACAACAATAACAATAGAGCCACAATTATACACCAAAGATAACATAAACAACAATAAAAACATCAAACCACACTAACAGCACCAAACAAACCAACAAACAGACAGCTATATAGGTACAAACAATAATTATATAGGATGCATCGCAACGTATAGCAATAATTTAGTAACACCAGAGATTATACAGTATATATTATAATTTCCTTTAATTAAGTACATTTTGTTTTATAAAGTATGGTGTGTATGTATATGTGTTTTCAGTACAGTAAGCCTACACTGGATACTGATGAAAAAGGTTATAACTTGTTGACAAATGGTGGGACGGGAGGCTGAGAGCTTTGAAGTAGAGGGGGGGATGACAGACAGGTAGCCTAATAGGCTCCCGGAGCAACGAGGCCTAAATTATTTCGTCTTAATATGTTTTCTCGGAGTTGCAATGTTTTTGTGATGTTGTATAACGTACATGGAGTCATATTCTCACTACAGATGGATAAATTCAGGCCTGTAGAAGAAAAAAATCAAGGAGGATAAAAAAAACGATGAAATGTAGGGAAAATAAATATTGAGTGTTGGAGGAAGCATTGCGTTCGGTAGAGTTTACCTATGGTCCAAGAGAATTTAATCATATTTCGTCTTATATATTTTTATAGCAGCAGCATGGCATTATCCTTCTGTATTGAAAATATGATTCCGTGTACATCACAAAAACCCTGAAATTGGGATAAAACCTATTAAGACGAAATAAACTAGTCCTCTTTGATCCGATAACACATTATAAGCTACTCGATCGTCCCATCATTTATCAACAAGTTACAACCTTTTTTCATCAGTATAGGCTACAGTTAGTTTATTGTACTGAGATCACACACAGTATACTTTATAGAACAAAATATACTTTAAATGAAATCATAATATATCTCTGGTGTAATTTATTGCTATACATCGCAATACATATCCTGTATACAAGGCATACACCAGTACTGATCCCCCCTCCCTCTCCTACAGGCACACACTTCACTCGGTCCACCAAAAAAAAAAAAAAAAAAAAAAAAAAAAAAAAAAAAAAAACCTCACACCTCGATGTACAGATGCGGGCACATGAAAGAGACACACTTCATTGGGCCCCTTATCAAGTAATACAGGACAGATGAAGACACGTCGACCGCATCTACACAACAACAACAAGAACAACAAGAACAACAACAACGTCTCATCCTACCCTATATTAAAAAAAAATAAGTATATACTCAATGAAGTGTCCCATTTCAGGTGTTTTTGTTTCATAATGTCCACAACTGTACCAAAGAGGGATGAGAGGGATGGATGGATGGATGACTTATACTCGGTGCTAATAATGTCCTTCCTTCCTTCCTTCCTTCCTTCCCTTTTGGAGCCGAACCGGTCAAGATGCGCCGGACTCTCTCATAACAAAGGCAATAATAATAATACAGTATTGCCAACACGGACGGACGGATGGAGTACAGGGAAAGTGGGACAATTTGGCTAATGTTCTGTGTGTGGTGTTGTGTGTTTATGTGTGTGTGTGTGTGTGTGTGTGTGTGTTTTTTTTTTTTTTTTTTTTCTATCATGTGTGTGTGTGTTTTTTTTTTTTTTCTTTCTAGGGGGATATATTGTAGTATGTAGGCTACGTTCGTTCGTGTGTGTGTGTGTGTGTGTGTGTGTGTGTGTTATTGCTTTCATTTAGGTATATCTGCTGGACTTTTAGTGGTATTTATCTGCTTGTGTGTGTGTGTTAGAGAGAGAGAGAGAGAGAGAGAGAGAGAGAGGAGAGAGAGAGAGAGAGAGAGAGAGAGAGACTGTTTGTTGTTGCCTGGAGAGAGAAAAAATAGAATGTCGAGGAGGAGGAGGAGGAGGAGGAGGAAAGAGAAGGGAAAGGGGGACGATTGTTATTGGTTGGGACAGGAGTGGAAAACAGAGGATAACACAGAGTGAAACAGAAAGGAAAACAGAGAGAGAGAGAGAGAGAGAGAGAGAGACAATAGTTGAACCTCTTCCCATCACCCCCTCTCTCTCTCTGTCGAAAATAGAGGTTACATTAAGAAATAACGGAGAGAGAGAGAGAGAGAGAGAGAGAGAGAGAGAGAGAGAGAGAGAGAGAGAACCATATAGATCATGCTTGGAATAGGATAGCAAAAATTAGGAAGAAAGTGAGAGAGGCCGAGAGAGTTTGGTAGGGAGGGAAGGAAGGAAGGAAGGAAGGAAGGAAGAATGGGAGGGAGGAAGAGACAGAGAAATCAATATGCAGTTCTGAATGTAGAATAGAATACACGGTAACCAAACCAAAGAGAAGAGAAGAGCAAAAATTACTAGGGAGAGGGTGAGAACGGGTTAGGAGAGAGAGAGAGAGAGAGAGAGAGAGAGAGAGAGAGA
>JAWQEG010004049.1:0-65000 GCA_033782935.1 Petrolisthes cinctipes | reverse complement strand
CAACACTGTATTTAAAGATTTATCGGTATTCTCGCTATGAATTCCTTAATTATTGTCCTATTTACGTGTGTATTCTCGATTATAAGTGTTTCTTGTTCTAATGGTCAGTATTACGGGACGTTATGTTATTAATATAGAAACTGTAGCGTATAATAATTATTTTGTGTGTTCAGTAAGAAAATAATATGTTCGTGTAATGTAGGATTTAAGTAAATAATTCAGAACATTCCTTAAGGATGTATATAGCACATTATTTTGGGTGGTAAATCTGGAGCAAATGATTCCTCCAAACTATTTCAAACAACAGGATACCATTGTTTTTCTTCATGAGGGTCTGTTGTTTCTTGGCATACCATGGAGGAATCAAGGCGCTCCAGTCTATCAAAAGTATATTATCCTCTTAAAGTTTCTCTCGGTTATATTCGTTTTTTTATGCGAATCTTAGATGATCACAAACCTTTAATGTGACTCAATAAGTAGGGCTACAATCCCCTAGACTGAATTACTTAAGGCACTCGTGAAGAAAATCGTTATAATAAGAATAATAACATACAACAATAACAAGGAAACTAAACTCCACCCCATCCATACACACACAGAATACAACAACAACACAGCCCACCACAAATACAAACAAACAAACAAACAATAACACAACCCACCACTGCCAACAACAACAACAATAACAAAGGCTATGCTCACTCGTAGGAATCTGCATACATATGACAGTACTTAACTTACCTACCTGTGAGTCCCGTGTATCTGTTTGATCAAGAGAGAGAGAGAGAGAGAGAGAGAGAGAGAGAGTTCTTTGGAGAAACACAAACCTTTAGCAAAATTAATAACCCCGTAGGCCTATATACCGTAGTCCATTTAAGTTAGTTGATTAATTGTGCCAAACGTCTCTATATTATCCTCTCTCAGCATCAATAATAATAATATATATGTAAGTATTATAAATAATAAATGTAAATCACAGAGGAATATATGTATAGAGGAAATACAGATAGATAGACAACCACAATGGTGAGAGGATGATGATATAAAAGTAGCCTAATACTGTTGTTTACATGTTTGACACGGCTCGGTATTCAAAGTGATCGCTAGCCATTCTCCTTACAAAGACAATTAGTGTAATGGACTAACTATTAACTAGGACACCGTATCAACAAACTGCGTGCTGGAATACAGAACAATTATATATTTGTCACCCACTTGCTAAACTTGTGTGTAGGGTACGGATCTTTGAAACCGTCACAGAAAACTGAAAGGGAATACTAAGAGAAATTGTGACCACATTATTTTTAGACGATAATTTCCAGCCATATTTGTCACTTGCTTCTTGTTTCATTGACAGATTATATAGGCGATATTCTTGATTGTCTTTGTGTGGAGACGGTTTTCTTTTTTGTCCTGATTAAAGACAATTTTTTTTATTGCAATATTTTTATATTTGGATTAAAAAAAAAATTTTTGGTTGTCATGATTGAAGAGTTTTCGTGACAGTTTTGATCAAAGACGCTTTTCATTTTGTTCTCATCGAAGACAATTTTATAGAATCACACGTACTGTACATACATTATTAATGGTTATGAAACAGTGCTGTTATTATATTGGTTGTTGTGGAACGCCCATTGACAAAGTATTGGAGAGAAGCAGGGTGTAGGAAGACAAGGTATACAGAAGCAGGGTGTAGAAAGACAAGGTACAAATTGAAGGTATGATTGAAAGAGGCAGGGAGGGAGGGTGTGATGGAGAAAGGCAGGGTTTGGTATAGAAAAACAGGGTACGGTACTGAGAGAGGGTGTAATGGAGATAGGCAGGGAGGGAGGGTGTAGAAAAACAGGGTACTGAGGGAGGGTGTGATGGAGAGAGGCAGGGAAGTGTGTAGGTGGGCAGGGTATGTATGTACTATATACAGAGTGAAAGTAATTTGGGAGAGAGTAAAGAGGGGTACAGGAACGAAGCCAAGAAGGGGAGGTGATGATAGTGGAGTTAGCCTATAGTAAGGTCAGGAGCCTTGAGGTGAAGGACACACACATACCTCCTATCGTGATGCTATAATGAAAAGATATATTTGTTTCTGCTGATAATCTGAAGAAAATTAATACCAACAGATAATTACATGAAGTCTGAATATTATTTCCTTACCACAATAATATTCCCCTCTTAATAGTAATGAATAAAGAGAAAAAACTACTCGTTCATGCCAATCTCCTCTGTCAGACATATACAATACTGTATATACTGTCTTTATAATTAGTTGTTTTTAATGAAGAATTGAAATTCGTGTGGCTACATTTTGTGATATTTATATAATGTACTTTTGGCAACACTGGCAGCGTATGTTACATAAGAGGCATCAACAAGGACGCTCTCTATCTTACGTAACGCACGAACAGTTTGCTAAGTACGGTAAAACAACATAATTAATAGTTTCTGTGTATCCTATTCCTTATCTTTCAGTTTCACCGTGTTACTTTTACGTAAATCCAACATCTGATAAATCACAGTTGGGAGAGATAGTGAAATATAGTACTAAACTGCTTTATCGTGTGTCTGTCAGCGCTGGCTACTTACTACCCGGCTTATAAATATATATATTTTTTTATATATACCTAATTGAGTTTTTTTTTCAGACATAGACACTTTCTTAGATATGTTAGTTTTTTTGTTAGGGGTGTTGGGGTGTTTGCTTCTAAATACATAGCCTGCACAGCAAACACGACAGCTTCGAGTACACATACTCATACACACACACAAGACCAGCGTATAATACACATTACTGCATTATTTTTAATACAGTGGATAACTGTCCCTCAAAATTCTTACTTTTGAATAGTTAAATTTCCACTGACAGAGAAGACCGAATGCAATACACTTCAAATAGAGCCAGAGAGTTAATAAATCATATGACTCACATATGCGTCAAAGGAGCATAAAAAGAAAATTAACCTTCGCAGGGGGAGGTGGGGGGAGAGTACTATAGTATGTGGGCCAACGTATCGTACTGTAAGGGTAGGGGGTGGGTAGTAGTGGTGGTGGTGAGGGAGGAAGTATTAAGTGGAAGAGGTGAAGTTACCCTGGCAACACCACACTACGGTACACTAGAGGCTAACCCACAACATCATGCACCGCTCAGCCCTCACCATCACGGTTAGTAAACACTATTCATACACTAAATTATGTCTTCCCCTTTAGATGTAGGTTTATGAAGTAGCTAATTTAATCCTCTAGGTTGTGAATGGAGTGTTATATATTTCGTCCTACGATTGATAAGTGAAATATTTAGGCAACTTCAACCGGTGATCGACTGACTACCTCGTAATGTGTACGAAATGATTGATGTCAGTGCAAATTTTATACGGTTAATATTCTTTACAATCCGGTGTTACTTAAATAGGCTTTTAGATGTAAGTGTCCTAGTACCGGACCTGTGTTACAATATACACTGGAAAGTTATGGTATTTTAAGTTTGTTTTTAGCTGCCACACCCTACCTGATCAACAAACTACATGCATAATATTATAAGGAAGAGTAGATATATATATAGTATAACATGAGCAGTTATCCAGCGTGTTAAATTTTCATAAGTTCTCTCAATATTCTAATCTCACCAGCCAAAAATTTAGAGACTTGTGTTAAATTAATATAAAAAAAATAATTACAGACGAGTTGGATGAAACTTAATTTGGGATTGAGTATTGTCTTCGCGAAAACACGACGACAAGCATAGTACAGTACAGAGGAGAGGGAGTACTTGTTACAGTGGAGAGAGGGTACTTTGTTTTAGCCAAGTGGTGTGAGTCCCAGCTCGGGTGTGTTACATAAATGGCAGCTGTCGTCTCTTACCAGCAGGTGTACACAAAACACTTGCTGAATTGGAAACGTATACAGTGTAATCTCTGCTTCGGAAGTGTTACGTCGACGTTAATTGTTTAATCTCTTCCTCGCATTTGTATTTTTTTCAATATTGTAAGTTTTCAACATCCACTTAATAAGCTTTCTCCGCATAGCAACAAAACTTGAGCATTCTTTCACCAAAATGGACGTCACGAATAATGTACTTCAATTACAGGTATACTTTTCTGCTTGAGTTGACGTACAGTCGATGCATTTCGTACTTTTAGTAACAATAATTCTTTTGGTACTTTATGGTAATAGACCAAAGTTGTAGTTTAAATATTGTTTCGACAGAATTATTTGGTGCGGAAATGTTCAAATGTCGGATTCATTATAGGGTTTGTGATTTATAGGGTTTGTGTTTTTATATTAATATTTTTGTACAAGTTTAAAAAGTTGTCTGGGGGTTGGTGTCCTTTGTTGTATGTATGCCTTTACAACAATAAACTTTTCCATACATTCCAATACATTAGGCCTATAGCTGTTACGTCATTTATCAGTCACACAGAACGAGGCTAACTGTTACATCATTCGTCCATCACACAAAGGGTTCGAGTTATCTCTATAAGTGTTTAAGGGAGTAGTACTGTGTAGATAAGTCTGTAGCAATTAATTCCTCTAAACTATTCCAAGCAACAGGCCACCATTATTTTTGTTAATCTGGTCTTGTTTCATGGCATACTTTGGAGGAATCAAGGCTCTCTAATGTACAGTACGTACCAAAAGTATATCATAAGGGGGTTATAATACACTTTTGGTATAGTGGAAAGCCTTGATTCCTCCAAAGTATGCCAGGAAACAGAACCAGATTAGCAAAAATAATGGTTACCGTACTTGGAATAGTTTGGATGAATCAGTTGCTCCAGATTTACCCCATGAAGGTCATCCCTGTTCTAGTTGTTAGATAGTAAGTAGTGGTTCAGATGGACCTTGGTTCATATAGGGCCTTATATTAACTAGGCTACAGGCCTATACTTCCGCATGGCAGACCGGCTAGTCTACCAACGACACTATCCCCCCTCCTCTCTCACTCTGCAAATCCAACAGGCCTGTATAGATTACATATTAGCACCAGATAATACAAGCCCATATTTTTATATTTGTATACATAAGGATTGTGGGATGGTTATCTGTATTGTAGCCTAGTTTGAAAGAATCGTTAACCTGCAATGTGTCGAAAGTAAAGTGATGGTAGGTTATCCTCATATAGTAGAATACATAATAGGCATACATAATACACACACAAAATCCATAACAGGTGCACACACACACACAACCCATAACAGGTGCACACACACACACAACCCATAACAGGTACACACGCACACACAACCCATAACAGGTGCACACACAGACACAACCCATAACAGGTGCACACGCACACAAACTCCATAACAGGTGCACACACACAAATATAAGAGGCATACACACACAATACATAAAAGGCATACACACACAATATATATGAGGCATACAAACACAAAATATAACACACACACACACACACACACACATTCTTCACAGTGAATAGTCTCAAGAACAGGTTAGTCCACACTACTCACGTGCTGCTGAGGGCTAGGACCAGCTACACTACTATAACTTGTCCTCCTTCCTGACCTTGAAATACACACCGATGAACACGACACGAAATACCTGTTGGAGAAGACAATAATCATATGTCATTATTGGCCTGCATGAAATATACACGTAAGCATTGATGTCACGTGGTGATATAATACTAATAGGTTTGTTTGTGCGAGTCACGGGTTGAAATTTTTTTTAGTCTAGGCATAATTATTAAATTTGAATCACGTGCTGAACCTTGAAACAAAACGCGTCTTATACTAATCATACGGTTATGGATAATTACTATACGAAAATTTTTAATTCGACATATTCACAGGTAAGCATAATAAACTGCACCATAAGGGTGTAAAGCTGTTTTTGTACGAATGTACTGCATGGAGTCCTACTCAATCCTTCGGAAATTATACCATTGAGCAAACTAGAAAGGTACGGTATTATTATTAGTACTCAGAATTCCATATGACACGATAAAGTACAGTACAGCTTTATGGATCAAGTAAATAACCTAGGCTATAATTATCCCTCAACACGACCCACACAGGCTATAGGCTACAGGCTACTCACAGCAACACCTTCCCAGCAACACCTTAACGCAACATAATTATAAAGCCTGTCTCGACTGCCAATATCATGACGGGGATGATGTAATGAGGGTCTGTCGGTCTGTTTTGAGTGTACTAATGTCCCGTCTACTTGTCTTGTCTGGTTTTATTTCGGTAACGAGGTCAGTGGGACATTTTTGGTGTTGTTAACGGGTGTATGTTCCTTCATGACAGGACATTTGCACACATAATTATATATATTTTTTTTATTGTCCAAGGTGTAGCCGGTGAGTGATAGTGAAAGTGTACTATAGGGGAAGAGAGGGATGGGGAGGGAAGGCGCCGGCAATATGGCGCCACGAGAATAGGCTACCGTACCCATAAACACTGACCTGTCAACATCTACCTACATCCATCGTATATACAAGTACACTATCAATGCCTTCCTATTCTCAAGTTATTCCTTTCCTGCCAACCAACACTTTTCCTTCCTTCCTTAAAGCCTTGATTAACAGAGAGAGAGAGAGAGAGAGAGAGAGAGAGAGGAAGGAGACTGTCTGGCATCTCCGTAACGTTTAGTACAGGGGTGCCAGCTGAGTGCTAAGTCTGGCCACGGCCACTACTTTACTACAGTTGGCACCCCTGGCATGGCATCTCTACATGAACTGGTTACCGCTCTGGCCTTGACGTTCTACTGTACACTGTTGACGCACATGTGGCGTCTATTAATATATTTTGTGTTCTAATGAGTTTGTCTCAAATCATCTAAGGAGGGTACTTGTCTGTTTCCTGGTCTAGTTTGGAAGAATCGGTAGCATACGTAAATCTGTCAACTGTTCAAATCCTGCCCGTTACCAGTGTAAAGTTATCCTATGCTACAAAAACAAAAAAAATTCTCGTTTACCGAGATACCGGTACTGATATATTTCCTGGCATAGGTAGGAGGAAAAAAAGAGGTATTCAATCTACCAACAACACACTATTATTATTATTCAAGGAGGTTTAGCTTAATACTTCCTGGATCTTATATCCCTCATTATTCTCTCTTAACCTAACCTAACCACCACCACCACCATCATTACCACCTTCACCCTCTCCGGCGGCAGCAGCAGCAGCAGGGTCGGGTAGCAGCGGCCCTGAGTCAGCACGGCGCCGCCCTCACCAACACCACCACCCACCACAACGGCCCTAACACACCTTCCACCACCCAGGCCGCCCACCACACCCTGGCCCCCGTACATGGCGAACCCAAACAAGCCCTCGCCTCGCCTCAGGTATTGAAGGTGATGTATATTATATGCACTTGTCTCTTCCTTAAGGGGGTAATTCGCTTTTGTTACATTGGAGCTCCTCGATTCCTCCAAAGTATGCCAGGAAACAGGACCAGAAGAGCAAGAATAATGATGTTCTGTTGCTTGGAATAGTTTGGAGGATTCAGTTGCTTCAGAATTACCAACACAAAACTTCCCCCTTAACATTGGTTCGTTTTGTTTACTTCGCTGACTGTGTGAGATAAAACGTCATACATTATCATATTCTTCGTACTTCGACAAAAAGACAAAAATGCCATAACGAATCCATTAATCACATTTGGCCTTCTCCTTTGTTGTATGCCTTTGCAACAATAAACTTTTAAATTCGGTTCAATCTAAAGTAGCCAAGAAGAAGTGTACTATATACAGTACAGCATAGTCTACGTCTCCATTGCAATCCACAAATGAATATCCTACACTTCATTATCACACACGAGATGCAACAAGAAGACATTTATGAGAAGATTTTCTTGTTGGAAAATTGGAAGGCTACTGATTCCTCCTAATTATACCAGAAAATAGACGCCCACAATGACACTAATAGGGGACCTGCTTCATGGCATAGTTTGGAGGAATCAGAGACCTTCCAATTCACCAACAAAATAATCTCCCCTTAAGGACCCTGTGATCGTGTATGATAATTGGAGACTTCTGATTCTTCCTGACTATACCACGAAACAAGCTCCTTCCATATAGGTAGTAGTGTTTCGTGGCAATATTTGAAGGCCTCATTTACCTCCAATTTTCCGACTACATCACAGGGTCCCTTAATCATGACTACACACACATTGATTTTTACAATATATGTTCGTTTGACCCAACAGCAACGGGGCCTGCATCAGACCACTCCCGTGATGGAGCACCTGCCACCAGAGGTCACCACCGCTGCCTCCACCACGTCATCAGCTCCCCCAATAGGTCAGTTTGTCTCTCAGGTCACTATTGTACCTTTTAAATAGGTCTGTTAGTCTCTCAGTCACAAACTTTTTAATAGGTCTGTCAATCTGTCACTAACTTAAAAAAAGAAATAGGTCTGTCAATCTTATCAGTCACAAACTTTAAATGTGTCAGTTAGTTTCTCAGTCACAAACTTTTAACGTGTCAGTTAGTTTCTCAGTCACAAACTTTTAATGTGTCAGTTAGTTTCTCAGTCACAAACTTTTAACGTGTCAGTTAGTTTCTCAGTCACAAACTTTTAACGTGTCAGTTAGTTTCTCAGTCACAAACTTTTAATGTGTCAGTTAGTTTCTCAGTCACAAACTTTTAACGTGTCAGTTAGTTTCTCAGTCACAAACTTTTAATGTGTCAGTTAGTTTCTCAGTCACTAACTTTTAATGTGTCAGTTAGTTTCTCAGTCACTAACTTTTAATGTGTCAGTTAGTTTCTCAGTCACTAACTTTTAATGTGTCAGTTAGTTTCTCAGTCACTAACTTTTAATGTGTCAGTTAGTTTCTCAGTCACTAACTTTTAATGTGTCAGTTAGTTTCTCAGTCACTAACTTTTAATGTGTCAGTTAGTTTCTCAGTCACATACTTTTAATGTGTCAGTTAGTTTCTCAGTCACTAACTTTTAATGTGTCAGTTAGTTTCTCAGTCACTAACTTTTAATGTGTCAGTTAGTTTCTCAGTCACTAACTTTTAATGTGTCAGTTAGTTTCTCAGTCACATACTTTTAATGTGTCAGTTAGTTTCTCAGTCACTAACTTTTAATGTGTCAGTTAGTTTCTCAGTCACATACTTTTAATGTGTCAGTTAGTTTCTCAGTCACTAACTTCTTTCTTGTGAACAATTCGTAAAAAATTTAAGATACACTCTAGTTTCATATTGAGATTGGTTAAGGGAAGTAACGTAGCTTTTGTGGTCAATTTGGAGTCAATGTAGGCCTCCAAACTCACCTATAAAACACATCCATATATAATTTCACCTGAGGGGTTCTGTTTCCTGGCATAGTTTGGAGGAATCACTAGCCTTTCCATTTCCCAGAATAGGTTACTCCCCTTAAGTTTTCAAATATTGTACCAACTATACAGTAGATTACAGGAAGCTAATGAGAGTGTTATGTTGTAGTATTTTGTATTATGTTGTATTATTTCATTCTGGTAAATTTGTTTGCCAAAAGTTGTAGAATGTAAGGTAGAAGTGTGAAGTGTATTAAAAGTTGTAGAATGTAAGGTCGAGGTGTGAAATGTTATAAAAGTTGTAACATGTAAGGTAGAGGTGTGAAATGTTATAAAAGTTATTATTTCAGACCCTGAGGTTGTGGCTGAGGTGGTAGAGGACCTACAGGTGAAGACAGCCCCTGGGACACCTGCTGCAACACTAACACAATCAATGACAACACCTACTGCTGAACCAATCCAGGCAGAGGCTACAACAACACCTGTACAACCAGTAGAAGCAGCAGCTGAAGCAGAAGCAGCACCAGCAGCTGAAGCAGAAGCAGCAGTTGAAACAGAAGCAGCACCAGCAGCTGAAGCAGCAGCAGCAGTTGAAACAGCACCAGCAGCTGAAGCAGAAGCAGCAGTTGAAACAGAAGCAGCACCAGCAGCTGAAGCAGCAGCAGCAGTTGAAACAGCACCAGCAGCTGAAGCAGAAGCAGCAGTTGAAACAGAAGCAGCAGCAGCAGTTGAAACAGAAGCAGCACCAGCAGCTGAAGTAGAAGCAGCAGTTGAAACAGAAGCAGCACCAGCAGCAGCTGAAGCAGAAGCAGCACCAGCAGTTGAAGCAGCACCAGCAGCTGAAACAGAAGCAGCACCAGCAGCTGAAGTAGAAGCAGCAGCTGAAACAGAAGCAGCAGCAGCAGTTGAAACAGAAGCAGCACCAGCAGCTGAAGTAGAAGCAGCAGCTGAAACAGAAGCAGCAGCAGCAGCACCAGCAGCTGAAGTAGAAGCAGCAGTTGAAACAGAAGCAGCACCAGCAGCTGAAGCAGCAGCAGCAGTTGAAGCAGAAGCAGCAGTTGAAACAGAAGCAGCACCAGCAGCTGAAGCAGAAGCAGCACCAGCAGCTGAAGCAGAAGCAGCACCAGCAGTTGAAGCAGAAACAGCACCAGCAGCTGAAGCAGAAGCAGCACCAGCAGTTGAAGCAGAAGCAGCACCAGCAGTTGAAACAGAAGCAGCACCAGCAGTTGAAGCAGAAGCAGCACCAGCAGTTGAAGCAGAAGCAGCACCAGCAGTTGAAGCAGAAGCAGCACCAGCAGTTGAAGCAGAAGCAGCACCAGCAGTTGAAGCAGAAGCAGCACCAGCAGCTGAAGCAGAAGCAGCACCAGCAGCTGAAGCAGAAGCAGCACCAGCAGTTGAAGCAGAAGCAGCACCAGCAGTTGAAGCAGAAGCAGCACCAGCAGCTGAAGCAGAAGCAGCACCAGCAGCTGAAGCAGAAGCAGCACCAGCAGTTGAAGCAGAAGCAGCACCAGCAGCTGAAGCAGAAGCAGCACCAGCAGCTGAAACAGCACCAGCAGCTGAAGCAGAAGCAGCACCAGCAGCTGAAGCAGAAGCAGCACCAGCAGCTGAAACAGCACCAGCAGCTGAAGCAGAAGCAGCACCAGCAGCTGAAACAGCACCAGCAGCTGAAGCAGAAGCAGCACCAGCAGCTGAAACAGCACCAGCAGCTGAAGCAGAAGCAGCACCAGCAGCTGAAACAGCACCAGCAGCTGAAGCAGCACCAGCAGCTGAAGCAGAAGCAGCACCAGCAGCTGAAGCAGCAGTGGAAGCAGAGGCAGCATCAGAGCCTGAACCGGCTGCTGAGGCTGTACCAGAACCACCAACAGGTTTCTTCCAGAAGCTAAGACGGTTCTTCTTCCGTTCTGGTCTTTGAACCGCTCCCTGAGATAGTCATGATGTGTACCACAACACTGCACGGTGCTCCTGCATTGTGTTCTTCACCACACTATTGAAACTGATCCCAAACCAAGTGTGAGAACTAAACAGGGTTAGTGTAGTGGTATATATGCCTAGCGTTATTTCCTCACAACAATTCTGATCCGATTTCGTGATTTCATTTCCCTTTCACGATGTTATGATGAGTACGGACTACGGATCAGAGTGGGGTAGTTACAGTTTGTTTTTTCTATGTTAAAGTAACGTGTGACGATGTTGTGTGATATGAAGTAGGGGACATTAAAAGTGGTTGTAGGTTGTTGTAAATAAAGGTGTTCTGTTTATACTGTATTTCTGAATATTGTAATGTTTAATGGAAATAGGTGTATCGCATCCCGTTGTAATAGGTTGTCGGGCCTAGGATGTTTATAATACAGTGAACATAATTATTAATAAATATTTTAATACATACATAACTTTATTTTCCCTGTTCTTTTGTATACATTATAGTTGTCTGCATTCTCCTACTACCAATATAACGTTGCTAATTCAATTTCCTATACAGTTTGAATCCCAAGAGTCCAGACCCATGGATTTGAAACAATATATGTAGCCTAATTCGTTGGGTGAGTTGTGACAATGCCTCTATTTACTTTCAACTCTGGGGAGCCCAATTATAAGGCAACAGAAGGTCGGGAACACTCGCCTATATTGTGTATGGCCTGATAAAAGTGAAGCTAACTATATAATAATAAACTAAAATAATAACGCTCAATTTCAATCAGTTAGATTGAAAGAAATATACAAATGATAGGAAGGTCACAGTTGATTTCCTTAAAATAATGATGAGGCACAATAATCCAAACTAGCCAGACAGTAATGATGTTACATTTCTTGAGAGTGGTGATTACGACATTAGGAAGGAAAGTGATTACAGACGGCAAGAAAAACAACCAAACATAATATCTACTCTCTCCTGAGGAAGCTACAACGTTTCGGCCGTAGCTGTGTGTGGGTGTGTGTATTTGTTGCCAAACGTGACCTCAAAACATGAATTAAAACGATTTTTGAAGATTTACTGTATCGGAAGAGTTTTATTTCGTCGACTTTATTTCTTTGTCTAATGTTAACCTTTCGATTTGCTTAAAAGGAGAAAAGTACAGTATATTGTCGACAAATTTTGGAGTAACTGTTTCTCAAATTTAAGGTATTCCAAGAAACAGGTCACAATAATTTTAGTATGTTTCTTCTCATTGTTGAAGGCAACTGTAGCCTACAACGTACCAGATTAAATAAAAAGGGAAAAAAATGGAGTAAGGTCACCTACCACAATCATTCCACAAACACACTGACCTCTGGGAAACATATTACACACACCAGGAAAGTTTATAAACTGGGGTTACGTCACTCAGCATTATTGGAAACACCAACGATGACGTAGTGTGGTGTAACATTGGTGTTGTGCTTTTCAGTACCATATATAAACACACCGATGTAAGTAAGTGCTACCTAATCAGTCTAGGCTACTGTACCAACCCAAGCTGCAGACACGAGTATAGAAATCCAATTACGTACACGAAGCCTGTCCCTCGAAATAACAGCATCATCACATTCATATCGTACGTAACACATCAACTGAGAGAGGCACTCGCTCTTCCACCATGATGCACCGTTCCCTTCTTGTCTACACCGTACTCTTGTTTATCCTCTTCCTCGCCTTTAGTCCAGTCTTGGTGAAGGGGCGGCATGCGACCTCAGTAGGGGAAGGAGAATCTCTGGATTCTCTGGTGAGCATAGAGGGAGAAAGGGTGGCCAGGCGCTTCGTCAGCATTGAGCCTCCTTGCTGTAGATTTAAATGTTACACGGAAGGGCCAGATAATAACTGTGTAGCGGATGAAGTTTGTCTATCGGGAACAAGAGGATAGTTTACAAGCCGTCAGTGACCACACAACTCACCACGGACAATAACCAACCAACCACACGACCCCTGCACCCAGCCATCATTATTACAAACTTTTAGCCTGCACGAGTCACAACTCTAACTCAACACAAGAGACTGCACGAGACAAACAGCACCTTCCCGCTCAACTGCAAACTGCATGTACTGGAGTGGATGCAATAATAATAATAATAGGATACACCATGGAGGTATAATATAAAGGAGGCGGCATGACGTCACAAAGGTGAAGCCAACTCGCTATTGGTCGACTGTCTCCCCTACCCCCCATTGACTCAAAACAAACCTCAGCTGATCACGTCGGACCATCAACTTCACCAACATTCTTTGCCATTTTTTTTAATAATGCCGGCGTGTTCAGCATATGGGTGTACCCAGAGAGACAGGAGTCTTTCTACTACATTTCATAGGTATGTTAAGAAAGTCATACAGAAAAATATACGACAGAAATGGACAAATCAACGAAGTGAAATTCATCACCTGCCTCACATCGTGACACCCATGTCCTGTAGAATATTGATACTGTACACACAAAAACTGCAAAGCCAATGCTATTATAGTGTTGTGATATTAACTGTTAATGTATAACCTCACGTATATATGGCATTGACTGGGTTATAAAAGATAAACTGGCTCCATGGGGTGACCTACTTGTGCCCAAGTTAAGGTTGGCCTGTAGGATAACTCGAGTGTTGAGAGATTGTATTATGAATGTTTTAGCATATTTCATAATGTTTTAAACTTATTTAATTTATAATTGTGTTTACTACGTAGACTATTTGGTTGTTGAGAACTTAGGTCTAAGTTATAGTACTGTAGTCTAAGTTAAGCCAATGTGCCAAAAGAGTTTTTATAATTGTAAAATTACGGCCTGGGACTGATGAGTAAAATTAATGTTTTTGTGTGAATCAGAGTGAACTGGAACTGAGTAAGTGATGACACTTTATGTAGTAACATCTATGCAGCCATCATGGTAAGATTCCATGTGGCTTATAAGTGGTAAAATGTGTTTGATACAAGACACTACACCTGAGTGTGAACTCTATTACATGACAGATCTGGGTGTTACACTACACATCTCTTCACCATAATATACACATCTTCACTACACATCACATATCTCCAGTACCCTATACACATCTTCATTACACACACATCTCCATTACCTTATACACATCACACCACTACACATCACACATCATCACTACACTATACACATCACAACAAACCACATCTTCACTACACTATGTAAATCTTCACTACCCTATACATATCTTCACTACATTATACACATCTTCACTACACTATGTAGGCTACATTTTCACTGCACATCACACATCTTCACAGCACACCACACATCTTCACTACACTATACACATCTTCACTTCACTATACACATCTTACTGTATATAATATTATTTATATACTGTACTTAAAGAGTGACATAAGGCCTTCCAGAGTCTCATACTAGAACTCTTTATATAGTTAATTTTATTTGCATTTGTACAGTTGCCCACACATGAAGCTGTTATGGCTCGTTACTTGTGAGGTGGCTACAACGAAAGGAAATTTAAGTGAAAAAAGATGTAGTTTGTTAACAGGCAGACAGTAAAATATTATTACTATCTGCTTGTCAACAAACTATAACTTTTGCTCACTTTCCTTCCTGTTGTAGGTATCTCGCAAGTAGCGAGGCATACCAGATTCATGTGTGGGCAACTGTACTTGTTCTTATTTCTCTGTAACCTTATAATACTGTCTGTGGGTTGGTGTGTAAGCTATGACCTTCTCTTTTATTATACTTTTTGCATAAAATAAACTATTCATTCATTAGTTCATTCATTCTTTCATTCATACTCCTAGGAAAAGTTTGCGAGAAGAGATATGCTCTAGGAAACAGCGGTATTTAATGGGTTTCAGTACTTTTGATAATATACAGAATTGGATAATTTTATGCAGTTATCATATATGGAACAAATTCAAGTCTCTTTCTGGCTCTAATTATAGTTAATATGAGAAAATAAGAGCATAATTACAATGGGTTTATAACGGCCGGGGCTCCGCCCCTGGCTTCACTTTGGGTGTACAGGACGAGCGGCTCATGCCGCCTCCTCTATATTATACCTCCATGGGATACACCTTTTCCTGCATGTGGTTCCCGTCTACCAAGTGTAACATAGTAGGCCTAACAATTTCTAAATTAGGCTACACATAGATTACAAAAAAAACCCTGTCTGTATGCTATTTACATTTAAACAAATACTGCATATTGGTTATGTAACGTAAAGTATAGAAAATAATGGTTCAATGTGTATAATTTCGAAATGACAGTATACATATCAGGCCAGAAATACAATACAAAATGGTAATTCCTTTTCAACTGTACTATTGTTATTATTCTAGGGTCTTGATGAAAAAGTTATAATTATATGATAAATAAAATAGTTGTTTCTACACTACGGTTATTAGTTACTTAATTATAGTGTACAATATCCTTTCTCTCCTATTCTTTCAAAGCTAACTATATAGCTGGTGGCGGCTACTGCTAGACAATAACTCTTAACTGATTGTAACATAGAAGGGTAACAAATAAACATCAAACCAACCACCCATGTAAAATTAAAATACATAATAATTGTATAGTATTTACTCACTTTAAGCTCGAATTCTAATAAAAGGAGTCGACACCATCCTTGTCCTACCAATATCCAACGTGTCACTATACTTCACTGTCACTATGAGTTAAATTACATCGTATTATCACAGTTTACACACCATTATACAACTCTCAACAACAACTAAGTTAAAATTTTCAGTTTTTCGCACATGGCCGCCAGCGTTCGAATCTGTTGAAAATATCCATATAAACAAAACTCTGATGAATGATTATAATCTAATATATTTCTAATTTAACTTGGCTCGAAGATTAGTAGTATCTATAGTACAAATACAGTAATCATTATGTAAAAAAAAAAACTATCCTTAAACAAAATAAATCGAGAACGAAATAAATTAATAGAGTATCCATCAACTTCGGCTCATGATGCTATAACTAATAACTTGAATAAATAAAGAGTACAGATATATTAAACCACAGTACATGATGTATTTATTATTATCATCATTATTATTATTATTATTTTAGTGGTGTCGTCTGCTATGTATACAAAACGTCAACAACAACAACAACAACCAAAAGACATAACTTGACTCTCCTCCAGCAGTTTATCCACTATTTACTTTTATTTACGTGTTATTTATGCCTGTTATGTGTGTTTGTGGACTTGTATAGACACTGGAGGAAGCATACAACCCCATAAAACACCACATTAAGAGGATAATCAAGTGAAAAAGAGAGAAAATGATACCCGAAGTGGATATATTCGTCGGGAACTACACCATTATAGATCAAGAGGTGTTTGAGTTATGGGTACAGGGTTATGCAGGTGTGTATGTGTATGTTATGGGTACAGGGTTATGCAGGTGTGTATGTGTATGTTATGGGTACATTTTGGCAAATGTGACCCCAATCTTTAAATCCGGAGACAGAACCCTTCCCATTAATTATAGACCTATTTCACTTACCTCAATCCCCTGCAAAATTTTAGAACACATTATTCATAGACACATAATGGACCACTTTGATAGGCAAAATATACTGACTGACAATCAACACGGTTTTCGGCCTAAACGCTCGTGTGAGACGCAGCTACTGGTAACTACTCATGACATTTTGCAGTCCCTCAATGACACAAAAATTACACAAGTTGACGCCATAGTATTAGACTTTGCCAAAGCCTTCGACAAAGTCCCTCACCAAAGACTACTACACAAATTAGAATTCTATGGCATACAGGGACAACTTCTTCACTGGATTAGAACGTTCTTGACTACCAGAAAGCAACGTGTAGTTCTTGACGGTAGTCAGTCTCCATCTGTTCCTGTGACCTCTGGGGTACCCCAGGGCACTGTCCTGGGTCCCCTTCTCTTCCTTTCATACATTAATGACCTCCCACTTTCACTTTCCTCTACCACTAGACTCTTTGCAGACGATAGCTTAGTTTATAGACCAATTAAAGATAGGAATGACTGCCTTCGACTACAGGACGACCTAACTGCACTTGAAGACTGGGAAGTCAAGTGGCAGATGACATTTAGACCAGACAAATGCCATCACATCCGCTTTACCCGTGCCCATAATGTCATTCCATATACATACCAACTACACAACACCAACCTCAACACAGTTACTTCCCACAAATACTTGGGCGTCCACATCTCAGCGGACATGAGGTGGAACACACACATAGGTAGCATCAGGGCCAAAGCTAGTAGGGTCCTGGGGTTCTTGCACAGGAACCTCAGCAGGTGTAACACAGACACCAAAATTATTGCATATAACACTTTCGTTCGGCCACATTTAGATTATTGCGACACCGTCTGGGACCCACACACTTACAATAATATCAATAAATTAGAGTCCATACAAAACAAGACTGCAAGATGGGCCAGACGTGATTACAGACACACTACATCAGTCACTTTGCTTAAACAAGACACAAAACTAGACCCATTAATAACACGAAGACAGATACACAGACAACAGATGATATACAAAATCACAAACAAGTTAGTTGACATAGACAAAGACACATATCTACACCCTACAAGTATACGATCCACTAGAGGCAGCCACAACTTAAAATACCATACATACCAGACAAGCACTGACATATTTAGGCACTCATTCTTTCCCCGCAGCATCCAAGAGTGGAATCATCTCCCATCTCACGTAGTTAATAGCCCCACTCTTGACACGTTTAGAAATAGGATCACCAATCATTACCTCCCCAATCCTAATCCTCAACCCACAGTCCCTGACCCAATCCACCCTTATCCTAACCCTCTTCCTAATCCTGCCCTGGATCCCTAAATCCCCCGCACAACCCCCACATATTATGCCGCCCATGAGCGGCCCTCTGCGGGACCCTAAAACTTGAACTTGAACTTGAACTTGAACTTGATGGGTACAGGGTCATTCAGGAGTGTATGTTATGGTTACAGGGTTATTCAGGAGTGTATGTTATGGTTACAGGGTTATTCAGGAGTGTATGTTATGGTTACAGGGTTATTCAGGAGTGTGTTATGGGTACAGGGTTATTTAGGAGTGTATGTTATGGGTACAGGGTTATTCAGGAGTGTATGTTATGGGTACAGGGTTATTCAGGAGTGTATGTTATGGGTACAGGGTTATTCAGGAGTGTATGTATGTATGTGTGTGTGTGCCTTTATATATTACGGACTTTTAAATTTATGAAAATAAAATTTTGTTTTGGCATTAGTGTTAAGGATGTGGTTATTAAGTTATTCAAATATTTTGGTGTTAAACTACAGAACGGGTTATCTAAGATTGTTGTGCTCTGGGTTTTGTTATTGGCTTCTGTATTTAGGATTTAATTATTATTGTAGAGGTGGTCAATAAAATATCTATCTACAGTATCTATCTATCTATCTATTTGTGTTATGGGTATAGGGTTATTCAGGTGTATATAAGTGTGTGTGTTGTCTAAGTATTCAGTGTAATGCCTTAAATGATTATTCATCATAGGTACAGGGTTGAATATTCAGGTGTGTATGTATGTGTGTGTGTGTCCAAGTATTCAGTGTAATGCCTTAATTAATTCTTCGTCTATTTGTGTCATTGGTGTAGAATTTGTTTGCATTGTAACTTTTTTAATCCATAGTTTACCTTACGATTGCGAACCCTGAAAATATAATTGTTGGTATCACTTTACTTTGAGGCACTGCCATTGTTTTTATCATAGAAGTGTGTTATTCAGTTTTTTTTATTATTATTCCAGACTGTCGTATGATAAAATAGATAATGTCATGAATTACTTCTTCCTTTTTTATTTTTACATTTGCAGCTTCCATCTGACAGCTGCATCTTAACCCCACATTCCCCTTAATTTCTAATGGAAAGACTTTTGTGTATAGCTTTGAAAATAACTCAAGATTATATACTACAAGAATTTACCACTTATTATTAACTACTTATCCACCTTTTTAATCAGTTGGGGAGACGGTGTCGGTGTTGCAGCAGAGAGGAGAGTTGGAAGCATGGGGTGCTTCACTGGAGCTGGCCACGTCAGACACCGCCGACCACTACCGCACCTTCGGCATGCTGGAGAAGTTGCTACTGACGCCCCCCAAGCTGGCTGAGGAGTGGACCTTCCAGCTGGAGCCCGCACTGCAGAAGATGGTCATACAGAAGTAAGTTGGGAGGATGAAGATGCTGGAAATATGGTACTGTATACTTTGGTGGCCATAATGTAGTGAGTTGTGGGAATGAAAATACTAGTTACATAGAGTTACATAAATACACAGACCACAACAGATATGGTACGTTGTAGGCCTTCAATACAGTACATACCGGTAATATTATATACTTGATGTTTTATTTAACACAGACCCATTCAAAGATCAGTTCACAGATAATAGACTTTGTTGATATCCAGATATGTTGTACTGTACTTTAAAAATATGAAAATGGGATATTCATATTAAATCCTTTTGCAGGTACTACGAGTTTGATGACATAGTGATTCGAGAGATAATTGGCAAGAAGTTGTCTGGAAGAACAAGAAAGGACCTGGATGATGTTGCTGAGAAAACTGGTGTTCTATTGAGATCTTGCAGGTGAAATAGAATACAGTAACATATTATATGATAAATTGTACACACTACGATTCAGGCTAACTAGTTTCTCCTTACCTTAAGTCAAGTCATTGATTATAATATTTTAGCATCAGTACTTAAGACCATATAGCTGATTAAAGACCTGTTTCCCCCACTCCAGGCGGCAGTTTGACAATGTGAAGCGAATCTTCAAGCAGGTGGATGAGATGACAGGCTCTGTAGTGGCCAACATCCAGGCCTCCTTCCTTCTACCCACACATCTTGCTAAGTAAATGTTTAGTTCCTGTTTCTCTGTACTATTCCATGGTCAAGCTTTTACATGTAGTTTATTAAGTGGTATAACAAGATGTATGAGAACCTAATTTAAACTCCAAAAACTTGTTCACATTATTATTATACTATTTATACCTGTACTTCAAATTGGAGGATGATGACAATAAGATTTCCTCCAGAAAGTACGCTGCCATCGTCTTCATCATCAACAACCGCTTTGAGACCAGCAAACGCAAACTCAACTACCTGACGTGTGAAGACTTTTGTGTGTGTGCATCCCAGATGATGACTTCGTGGACCACCGCTGCCACCACAGCACCTCATTGCCCACCTGACACTACCCATGATGATACTGACCTTGACCGAGACTTCCTCATTGAGCTTCGTGACTTCAAGCTTCTCCTTGACCGGGAGAAGGAACATCGCAAGTAAGCCACAGTTATAATTGATTTAATTTCTAATGCCGTATTGTACAGTAAATTGTATGGAGGAGTTACGTCTGGCCATTTTGTATAGTTCTCTAGTATGTACAGTAACAATGGATAACTGTAATACTGTACTGTATAATCAGAAGACTGTCTGTTGTAATGTACTCCTTAAGTCTTACACCATTTTATATACCGGTACACCTTTACCACTCCAACCAACCACGCTTGTTTTCACTTCACTACCACCAGCGTCACTTTGAGCCACCTACGAGGCAAGATCCCTGACCGGATGTGCTCAGAGGTGGAGGGCAACTTCAAAACCTACTCCCGTGGCATCATCAACATTGGCTGCTCCCTCAACAACTCCCGTGACCTCAGAGACTTCTTCATCGATGCGGTGGAGAAAGTGGTGGACCCGTGCCGGCAGGCACGCTGGAAATCTGCCGAGCTCCAGATCTTCCTGCAGGTGTACGCGGATGCAGGAAGTGCGCTGGACATCATGACAAAGTAAGTGACGGTGGTAGTTGGGATTTGAATTACTCACCAATTTTTTTTTTTCAGTTGCTGTTCTGAGTACAGAAATGTGATATGCTTCGTATAATAATTTTGCTTTTAATGGTTTTATTTGCGAAAGTGGATTTCATTTTCAGGCTTTTTTGAGGCCACAGTATTTATTGTTTACCATTTCAAATTAATTACATGTAATTTAGCTTTTCCTAGCCTTTTTTCTGAATGCTAGGGTTTTATTTACAGTATTAAACTTTGCTCTTCTTTGTTAAGTGTTTGCAATATTTTGCTCATTTAGTTGCAGGCACTCTTTAGAGTTTTCTTTTACATGAGCAAAGGAAGTTAAGTGGTTGACTGTGTTAGGATGTACAATAGGAGGAAAGGGCAAATCTCTGGGAAATCATGTATGAAATTTTCCACAGACTTAAATATTCTATGATGGCGTGTCCCATTTCTAATAGTTTGGGAGTTACTGTCATTTAAATGTAGATAGACATGAATTTCCTCCATGTCACCGACCATCTACATATAAATAATTGTAACTTGGACACACTCAAAGAACATTAATTTAGTCTCAGGGCACCTGCATGTTTTTTTTTTTTTTTCCAAACTTAAATTTCATACATAGTCATTTCTTTATGGGGCACTTATTACTGACCTACACTGCACTGTATATAAATAATTTCGTACAGGTATTTTTTGGCTGGTGGTGCCTATTCCTTTGGCTTTGTTTATATTTTTGGTATTATTATTGTTATACCTTTCTTTCATGTGAAAGTTATCAAACACTTGAATTTGGCCATTTTTTTTATCGCTTCATTGTGTTGCCCTATCATGCTTTTGTTGCTTGTTGTTCTATTTTTTGCCTTGTCTCAGAACCATGCAAAAACTATATAATATTCTAATTGTTCTTTCCTCACAGTCTTGGATAATGGTATGTTGTACCGCACACCTTCAAAATAATTATATTTCGTGTGTTTGTTTTCATTTTGGACCCTGTGAGTGCCAGTGACACCTCCTTAGGCATTTTAGGCCAGTGCCAATTATAATGTCAATGAAGGTATAGTAGTTGAAAGTAGGTCGGATATTACTGGTTGGCTAATTACAGACTACAGTACTATTTTCTACAAACTGTGCTGGGAAACATCCGTACTCAAGTTGAATAATCTGTTTTGTAGCACTGTTTGCCAGAATTTGTGACCTCCAAGTATCCATAAGCCTCATATCCTCTTAAGTGTCAGAGATGATGTAGTTTTATTTTGGTTGAATTACATTCGGGCATTGTGCACAGAATTAACCAGATAAAAATCACTTGATATTCTACTGGCACTCAGAGCATTAAAAATTACAACTGCAAATTTCCTCAAGTTAGACATGACAAACAAGTGAAATACAAGTCAAATGGTAATAGATTGTTTCAGCTTAATACGCACCCCTTCCAGCCTGCCATGTCAAGGTGTGGAAGGATTTCAAGGCTGTAACTTTCCCTGTGACTAAGAGACCTGTGAGCACTAAGCAGCTGGTAGACATATATATTAGTAAGCACCTAGATGTAAATGGAAAGTAGCACTTTGCGTTCTATTCTCGGGGAAGATATACGGTACAGACTCCCGTGTCAAAACAGACATTTCAGCTGGATCACAAGCACCTTAACTCTTCTGCACACATGCCTTTCCCCCACCTACCATAACCCATTACAAGGTAGATTTTCATGGTGTTAATCCTTCCCATTGGAGAATAATAATTATCTAGTGTCCCATCTATGACAGATAATAATTATTCACCATCACTGTTACGACTTGCTGCCAGTGTCTTCCTTAAATCTCATGTATTATGCCACCGAGAATGCTTTTTCTTACCATCCACAAAGGTGTTATACAAATTATCTTGTTTTCTGAGCTGTTATTGTTCTTGCTCTGCTTATGTATTGTGCATACAAAAAATATTCTTACCATATTGCTAGGTGTGAACATCAACAGAGACTACCCAGGTGGGGTTGTAGTAATTTTTTAGATCCCTTTATTTGTTGTCATACCGTGTAGCACAATGTCCTAAGAATGTTTTCTGTAAACACCGTGTGTACAGTACGTGATATACATGCATTTGTTTCCTGTTATTGTAAAAGGTAAGGAGCCCCCATAAACCACTGATAGGTAAGAGTTGGACAGTGTATTTACTCAATGATTGACTTCTGTTACACAACCAATTGATAAGAATATTAAGAATATTTTTATTCTCTCTCAGCCCAAAGGGTCATTTCCTAAATTGAACAAGAGTACATAATGTCCAGTGCTAACTGGGCCAAATTATACAAATGGCATACAGTGCTTGGGATAGGGCTTAATGGATTTTGAAGTGAGCAGGAACCATTTGTGTGTTTCTTAGTCATCCGTAAATAATTCCTTACTCTAATGCTTTTAACTTACCAAGATAAAATAGGTAACAAGTTTTAAGCAAGCCTTGAGAAGCTGGCCTGTGTTTTTGTATGTTGACCTTACTTTTGCTGTGGCTATATGTTAACATCAACCAACACCTTTCTGTCCATTGACACTACAGGAAGTGTGAATTGTACCTGTTGATGCCTTTTCTTCTCGACCATGGGGGAGCAAAAAATACGTAATTTACAGATTTCAAGTACAGTAACTTTATATGATATTTTTATTTTATATTCTGTATATTGATGCCTCACAGCATTGATACATCCATATGCTTAATGCAAAAAAGTAAAGAAGTGGTGAGGTAGTCAGTGTGTTTTTCCTAGGCTCAAAAAAGCACAACTGTACACTTATAATATTCTTAGTTGATGGTACAGTACAGTCAACAGGCTGAGTATTACGTACTTGTGATTAGACCACGCTATATTCTGTTGACTGTACTTTGCCCTCTTGTAGAGTGCTTCAGTGTGTATTTTATGACATATTTTCCATTTACTGTACTTATACAATAGCATAATTCTGTCACATTTGTGTAGTTTTTATTTCATCAATATTGCTATAGCTTCTACTTCTGTGTTTGACCAATAAGTTAGTCGATGTTTTGCCGATACTGCTTTACATGTTGTTGTTTGTCATTAGTACAGGAAACATGTACAGTACCTTTGACTATTATAAAATATGGTATAATAATTGCATTGATTTTAAACTTGTAACAATTCAGCTACCAAAGTACTGTACAATTATTTGCTGCTTATATTTTGTGATATTTTTGAACTATAATCACCTGCAATATCTGAATTATTTTAATCTTCTCGTGCCCGGTTCACTCATGTGTGCATTTTACATACGGTAACCCACATTTTCCAAGTTACTTAGGTTTGAACATATCATACCACACTGACCATTTCATGACACTAACTGACCACCAGACATTTCAGTACAGCTTAAACAATATGAAGAGCCAAAGAATTAAAACACAAACACAAGAATACACCTGCATTCCAGAAAATGCACATAGGAGGCAGGCATGCAAGAGAAGGTTATAATGCATGCTTCTGTTTGCTATTGCTGCTGTTATTTTGTCTCATTGATCACTCACAGAACTTCTTATCCTCCTCTTCATCTCCCATCATCAGAAAGCGTAGAGGAAAAAGGTGAGGCTCCTGGATGTGTGTTTGTTTGTGTGTAAGACTACAAGTGTGAATGAGGGAAAGAGAGTATTAATTAGTGAGCTTTATGGTCAAACAAGAAGCCAAGGTATATTGTAGGCTGTGGTGTTGTGAGCATGAGTGTATACAGAGTGTAGTGCACGCAAGGGAGAGAACCGTTCTGAGGTCCTAGTGTGAGCCTACACCTAGATCTTCTTGATAGGTACTGTATTATAGCAAGAGCATTAGGAAAGTTCGCTTTGTTATTATTGATTTGATCACAGTAACTAAAGGACTTGGTTGCCTCAGGGAGAACCTTTACACACTGTAATAATGTAGCTACAACTGTGTGCAAAAACGAGAAATTCATAAGCATGATTATAATGTGGTACTACTGAAAATCTTGCAATGAAGCAAGATTCCATAAAGCAGAAGCAGCAAGGAACTAACCAATTTTAATGAATGAAAGGATGCTTGTTTGATAGGTTCTCTATAGTAGTTATAAATTTTAATTCATAAATGTTGGCAAAAAATCGGAACAAGTTTGGGAGCTTTCTTTGTTGTGAATTGTGCATGTGGGTATGCATCTTTTGTGATCAATGCAAGTCAGTGTAAGACTGCAAAGCATAGATGCGGAAATTGGAGAACATCTTAATGTTCTACAGTAACTTGTACATGTGTATGTCTGTTTGTCTTTCTTGTAGACACTCAGGTTATATTGATGCACATGTAAAATCTATCACAATTTGTGTTTCAGTGATGGAGGCCTCTTGGTCTTCACAGTTGCTTAGATGTACGTATTCCAAATGTCTAAGTAACATAGGACAAACCTGTGAATGTTGTGTGTGATTTGGAGTCAGGCTGCTGAAGCAGGTGGATATTCATTTAATTGGAAGTTTATAATCTATATGGGAAGTACTTCCACATTTATATGACTGACATTCATTTACTGCAATAATTTTATACATAAAATGTTTAGTGCAAGTGTTCGTTGTGAAGGCTGTTTTTGAGTACAGTACTGTGTTCAGCCATATGACAAGAATATTATGCTGATAATGAATCTGTATGGTATGCATGGAAATATGAGAAGCCTTCTGTAGAGACTGATTATTTTTTCTGGTGTGCCACTGTGTAAGGTGGGTATGAATCCTAGTAGGGAGCACAGGGCCAATTTTGCAGCCATGTAGTCAGTGTGTAAACTCTAGAGTAAAAGAAACAAGACTGTTGTAACTTGTGACTAAACCTTGCCAGGATAGGATAAGGTTACTGAGCTGGGTGATAATATTTTATTTATTGATTAAGGCTCCGCAACAGCAACTGTGTGATAACAGGAGTAGGTGTGAATACTAACAAGGATGATAGTTCTGCAGATCTATAATGTATGTATGAAAATGAAGTTTATATTGTATACTGTGAAATTGGCCCCAAGATTCCAACGCACGTGATATGATCCAAGTAATTGCTAAGGAATACCTGATTAAGGGATAAGGTGTTGTCAACAAATTTTTTGCTACTGATTCCTCCAAGCCGTGCCAGGATACAGACCACCTCAATATTGGATCCAGTGGTCTGTTTTGTGCCTCAGTTTGGATACATTAGAAGCTTCAATTTGCTGACATACTGGTAATTACCCCTTTAGGTTCTAAAGTCCTTTTGTTTAACCAAAAGCTGATGCATGTGGGATGACGGTTACATTTTGTGCTTCAGTTCCCTTGTAGAAATAATGGAAAATTATTATATAAAAATATTTGAATTCAGAATAAATACCATTCAACTGAAATACGGAAAACTTGAAACTTGCTTAAATTACAAACCTGATCGTAACAAGTTTTGGCAGTTTTAGATGTGTTTCTCATCATTTGACATAGTTATATTGCAAGGACTATCTTGTTTTCCTTCTATGCTATACATTGTGAAAACTAAAGTAAATACAGTATGAAGCACACGAGGTATGAATCATTAAAGCACAAATTGAGGCAAACATCATCACATTGGCATCAATTGAGCATGAGAGTACCGATTATCCTTTACCTCAAGTTGTCCTTACCATGCAGCATGCCTTAATTTCCTCTTGCCTGACTGTTATCTCTTTAATTCCTTCCCATGCTCGAACATTATTCCCCCCCCCCCCCCACCACTTTGACTCGCACCTTGACCCTTCCCTTAATAACACAAACTCTTGCTCACCTGACCCGTAACTTGAGCTTTCATTCCTTGACTAAAGACTCGACTTACACCTCAATTTTCCTCGTACAGTTGAGCAAGTAGAAAATGCAAGAAAAATAAGAGTGTACATGGCAATATCTTTCAGTTCTTTGAAGTAAACCCTGATATTTTTATCAATGATTTACTAAGACTCCAGAGCCAATGTAAAGTGACTGAGTGAAATATTGAGTGGTAACCAGATGTGGCCATAATAATTTTTACACTCATATTTTACTTGCACTTTCTACTTGCTCAACTGTACAACCCACCTGACTCGCACTATGATCCTTTTCTCCTGTCTGACCTCACCCCTCCTCATACACAAACCTCTGTCATGGCTCACATGGGACTTTCACTCATTACTTAGTCCTTCCCACACACAAACTTCCATGCTGAGTCACATCGTACCACACCTTATCTAAACTTGCATTTGACCGCCTCAACCCCCTCTATAACGGTACAGTATACGAACTTGCACTCACTCCATCTTAACCCTTATATAATGTTGTGTGAAACTTGCTTTCACCCATCTGACTCATACCACCACAACACCCTCCGGCAGCGACCACAACCTGCGAGGGACGTGGGAACGGTACATGAACACGATGCGGGTGTGTATAACCCAGCTGTACCACTCATGACGTCACGCCCCGCCACTCCGCCTCACCCGCACTGCCACTGTACAAGAGAAGGTCCCCCCGCCTGAATGACCCAAGCTTTATAAAGGTAGGTCTTAAGAGTTTTTAAAATATCCAAACAATTCTCTTCTTTTTCACGTTGTTTGTAGTAGGAGTTGAATGAATTTTCCATTTTGGATGAATCAAGTCTGTTTTGAATATTAGAAAATTTGAAACTATTGTCAGAAAAATATGTTTTACGGAGTACAGTATTTGTAAACTGTAAATTAAAATTTGTCCCTTCTCTTTCATTCTGTTCCTTAAAGAAAATAAGAACACAGTGTATCATCTATTTACACACATGAAAATTTGTCAAATATATGAAGCAATGGCTTAACATTACCCAAACACTGTTAATTCTCTGGCTGAGGTCATGCTTGCATGGCATTAATCAAATTCATGCTTATATGATTCAAATCCCTGCTACTTCATAGTTTCTCTATTTATATACTGGAAACTGTTTAGATATCTTTTGATGGGACTGCTTAATTCATACTGCCCATGTTAAAGAGGCGGCACACACTACAATCAGTTATCATCCTCATATAACACACTTGGGATCATTATTTCAGGATTTACATACCTATAATAGATGATTCCCACTAACTAAAACACTGAACACCATACATTTTGTATGCATATTTAAAGCCTGAAAGTTAAGGTTTAATAGTAATATTAACTTCTTTACAATAAAGTTCAGTATTCTGAAGGTGGCTGCTTTGGGGCTTCAACAAGCATGGTCATTCGATCTTGCAAGGTGAGTTGTAAGTTGTATAAACTCTTGACACAATAGTGATTGGTGCTTTTTTTTTAGCATTACACAAAGCATTTTCTATCGAGGTGTATGAAAAAGTTATTCTAGTAAATTTTTGTAGGGATGTAATTGCTTATAATAAGCAACTTTTGAAGTAATCTTTACTGATGTTTTGCATTCTTTTTTTAGACTTTTAAAATAGAGAATGAACAAGTTAATTTCATTAAGTGCTCCTTCAATTATGTTATTTTATGTAGAGTATCAATTTTAGATTAGAAGGTTTGAAAAGCTTAATTCCATCTTTACGTTACAGTGCCAAGGAGGTACAGTCTCTACATTGCCAGGAAATGTTCAGTCACAACAAGTAAGTGTCCAGTATCTCTGAAGGGAGGCATTGGTCATAGAACCATTCCTCCTCCAAGTTGAATACATTGTAGTGATTGGGTATAAAAATAATTTCCCAATTATTTTCTGTACTACAGGAACATACACATTCTCTTTATGTTCCAGTGATAACTAAGTATAGCTACCGTATACCCACTTTGGAGAATTAACATCATCAATAACTTAGTTTTCTTCTGGATATTGTGGGTTTTACTACCTACTGAATTAATGCTAGGGAATATATGTATACAGTATAGTACATGTATATATTCGGTAATAATTGCCAAAAAGTTCCTTTTGAAATCTATCACATTCTTCCTGGTGCAGCCTATATATAGCACTGTAAAAGAATAAAGTTCAGTGTAACTCTCCCTGAATAAATACTACTACTTTACCCCTCAGATCACCGACAGTCAAGCCTGGAATAGTAGAAGCATTGGATTAGTGCAACTAGCAAGAAGTGTCTAACCTCCTATGGCAGTGGCCTCTCTTACATTATTTCAAAAAGTTTTATAGATACAATAGAATAACCTAGGAGAAAAAATATATAACCCCTACAGGTCTGAACAGCTTTTTAATGGCCTATAACTATTACGAAAGGCCCTATAAAGAACATAAGCTTAATGAAATTGGATTAATTATATAACTATTGAAGAGTAGGCCAGAAAATAGAATTCAATACAGTAATTTCAAAAGATTACTGTACTGATAACACCTGCAAAATTATTCTCACAACTTTTAAGTTCAAAAATTCAATATTTTGGAGGAGTTTAACAGTGGCAGAGACCCCTACCAACCCCACTGATACAGTGGGACTCTAATTGCTCATATCCACATCTGTAGTCAACTCCTCCACTGTACATGTTGGAAATAATAATGGCATCAATAATTGGGATACTGTAGACTCTAAATTCTGTACAGTTGTATTTTCAAGAAGTAAAACTGCATATAAACTGTACCAAGCTTCTTATGTTCCAAAGAAGCAACAAATAATTTACAAATGTAAATAGGTTGGTTACAAAGAAAGTTAAATATTTATTGTTATTTGTATTATAAAATGTAAATATACAATAACATTAATAATAAGTATTTATGTCTGCTGTTTTCTAGTTTAAGTTGCAATATAATTATCATTATTTTACGATCAAAAACAAGTTTCTAGAATTTTGGGTTATATGGGCAATACATTATTTAGCAATTTTCTTAGATATCCATATCACTCTTTATTCTTGGTTTACTGAAGTTTTCTTAATTATAACAAAATATTTACCGGTGAAATTCACGACTTAAGATCTGGTTGCTAATACTCACAGCATATGACACTGACGTACTATAAGATTTGTACAAATGTGTTATTAAATATCTAAGTAAACTTGTTCTGACGTGTGGACTTGTGAATTTTATTTCACCCTTCATTTTTATGTGTTTTATTTCTCTCTTACATGATTTTAACTACACTGTAGTACAGTACTGTACTTGAAAGATTTTGCACTCCCTTTTGATTCTTGTAATGTTATATACTCGAAAGTTAAGTTACCATAAGCACAACCTTAATATTAATCAGTACAAAGTACTTTATTAAAGCTCTGTATTGTTCATTATTAGCCTATATTGTTGGTACAGTAGAATATGGCAAATAATACAAGTCCCATTGATGCACTGCTTTACGAATTCATCTTACCACTGCAAGATTTGATGATTGATATACAGGAACAAATCCTAGCTATTTTCACCCAATACCTATTTGTGGGTTTCTGCATTCGAAAGGCGGTGCTTCAATTGCAAATCCACTACTGAGATAAACTAATATAGTACTGTAGTGGTGATGATAAAGTATGATGTCTACTGCACCTACCCTGTTTACCGATCTGGTCAAATTATCACCAATCACACAGGAAGGTGTATCACTGTCCTTAATATATGTTGAATATTGATACAAACTACAGTACTTGAATTATGAGGCGGGTATAATGCCAACTCTACTGTACCTCAACTGTCGTCTTATATAGTTGACAGGACACCGCCACCTCAGCTAGATAATACCTGGAACCACAGCCAGGGGTAGAGGTATTCTTCCCCAACTCAAGCACACTAGAGCTCATATGAAAGTGATAATATACTGTCTTCAACAAAACCTCTGTTTCATGTGCCCAACCCTATTGCTGAAAATGAAGAGGACTTAAATCTAAGACAATGCATACAACTGGATTGAGTACTGTATGTGTGAAACTAAATATACACATACATGTACTGTACCTTTACATCATTCAAGCATACATACATGATCTCATATTATTTAGAGTAACTGAAGGGCAGGATGAACAAAGCCTAAGCTGACCATGCATAAGAACCACTCATTTGGGATTTTCAATTAACGAGCCTAAGAATGCTTATCCAAATTCCAGACCTTCTCCCCTGACTGATAATTGTATATATAAAAATAAGTTTCAGTCCTATATACAAATTTTGGCTGCAGATATTCACATTGTATCCCCAAGAAGCTCACTTCACCATCACCCAACTGAGAGAAGTAAATGAATAAGACTATATACAAATTTCTAGGTTATATACAAGACTCAGCCTCTACACACCCCTTCCAAACCCACAGTACACCAGTGTGTGGAAGGACTTAATGGTTATAACCCTCATTAGTGCAGTTGACCATTAAAGATAGTCTGTTCATATTTAACTGATTCCTTATTGAACAAGCTTTAGAAGATAATTACTCTACCCCATGACTTGCAAATCTTACTTAAACGCATACAAAAGTGTTTATATGTTACAATTTTTCAATGTTCTACAACAAAATAATTATATACAGTACTGTACTGACTAAAAAAACTACAGTACAGTACTACCATTCCCTTAAGTACAGTAACTGCATTCTAAATGCACACATACACTTGTGTGATAAGACACAACCCTGATATACATTTCCTGTATACAAAATAGCTTAATTATACAGTACCTACTTACCTGAGGCACCTCCCTGACCGGTACCTATTTCCACACTGGAGGATTTATAGGAATTTCTTTTAAACTTGGATCAACAGGGAGTGTCAATAGTTAAAGTAAAGGCTGGCTGTGATTGGCTAAAGGGTGAATAACAGTGCCACTAACAAGTATGTGAGGTGAGAGGCACTACTGATGAGGGAGAGCTGTGATGAGGAGAACTAAGGAAGTGAAGGGCACTGGTGATAGAGGAGAGTCATGATACAGAAGGCTAAGTAGGTGAGAAGTACGAGACATGGAGGAGAGCCATGTCAAGGAGGGACACTAATGAAATAGGGCAGCTGCAACAAGGATGACTACAAATGTGAGGGCTGGGCCATGAGACACTCCTGATGCTATTTCAGTCACTGTGGCTGGCTGCCCAAAATCAGCAGGGACCTGTGAAAAGAACAGAAAAGGTAAGGTACAAATAAAAACAAACATCTACAAAAAATGGAAAGTAAATTACAAACTTGAAACTGAAATCTAATGAGAGGAACGAATCAGTATGTGAGTAAAGGCGCGGTCACACGAGTCATTTTTTCGTCAATTTTTTACCTGCAATATCAACTCGGTTAAATTTTGGCTTAAATTGACGAGATTTCGGCAATTTTCACAACACGATCCTGCTCGTCAAGTGTTGATGATATCGAGAACAAATATGGCCGCTGATGATCCATCTGTAATGTTATTAAGCCTAGAAAATTATATTAAAATACATGTGTGCTGTTGAAATGACAAAAATGGACCAAAAGATGCAGCAGAAAATGGCTGTGGAAGTCCCGCTTGGCGGGAAAACAAATAAAGTTCATCAACGACGACGATATATTTACCCCCTCACTCCACTCAGATCCTACTGCTGTATTGTTCTCGTCGTTACTGTTATGACAAATAACAACAAAGTACTGTGAACCCAGACCTCTGATACCTCTTTGTTCCAACACGGTGAAAAGCCTACAAATAAAGAAACTAACCAAAATAGAGTAAAAAGTTAGAAGGTACTATGCTAGCCGACGGGAGAGAGAGGTGGTGTTGGTCTTCCCGCCAACACTGTGTTCGTTCTTCCGTCGTAGCTCTGACTTGGTCGTTATTCTTAACTTCTTTAGTTACTTCTTGAGGCTATTGCAGGCTTTAGATTTTCAAATTATATTGAATCTTGTTAAAAAATAATCAAAATTACAAAAAAATAACATGCTTTAACTTTGCTTAATTTATATTTACGGTGTATCTTGACCTAAAATGAATGGATTCGAACGATACAGCACCTCCGTAGCCTAATGAACAACCAGCCGTATTTTCCCAACTATACCCAGTTTTCCCTTGTCATTTGGCAATTATATAATAATATTTGTTATATTAAAAACATAATAACGTGTCAGATATTTTATTTAAGGCAAAATAGATCAAATCATCTGAGATATAAGAAGTTTGGACACGTTGCTTTAAGAGCCAGTATACAGGGTGTATCGCGACGTATAGCAATTAACTTACACCAGAGATATAAAATATAATTTTGAGTATATTTTGTTGTATAAAGTATGCTGTGTGTGATCTCAGTAAAGTACAATGAATACTGATAAAAACTATTTTATCTTGTGTTGTCAAATATTGGTGAGCGTCGGAGGGAGTGGTAGCCTAATATGTTTTCGGACCAAAGAGGCCTTATTTATTTCATCTAAATAAGTTTTATAATGATTGCAATATTTATGTGATGTTCTATAACATACATTGAATCTTATTTTCAATGCAGAGGGATAATATCAGACCTGTATAAGAAGAAAGTCCGTGAAATGTAGGGAAATGCTAAGGCTTGCAATTTACCTAACCTCCAAATGATATTAATCATATTTCGTCGAATATTATTTGTAGGGGCCTGGTATTATCCCTCTGCATTGAAAATATGATTCAATGTACAGTCGGCAAAAAAAGTTTCGTTACCATCCTTTTAACAGTGTGATGTAATGTTGGTAGGCCTGACTGGTGAGTCAGGTGTGGCGCGAGCATGGAGGTAGTATAGGTGGAGTCGCCATGGCTCACTAATCCAGGGGAGTAAAGTGAAGCCGCCGAACTGTCATTTTCGGCGCCTTCAATATGGCGGACACCAAGATATGTTTCAGTAAAAGTGGACTTCTGACCTGACATACAAAGGCATGCGCCATCTTGAAGGCGCCGGAAATGACAGATTGGTGGCTTCACAAATCAGGTCCTACTGGCGCCTCCACCTATACTACCTCCATGGGCGCGAGTGTCATATATACCTCCGACAGTCCGACCTCCGTCACCCTCCCGGACCCCTCAGTGTCTAATGGGCAGGCAAGTAGGAGTGACGTACTTTTACCCAGTGCAACTTTTTCTGGGTATTTCAAGGTTATTCTTGTTCTAAAATACTCAAACGTATTTCTTTATGTTTAATGATGAATAGTTAAATAGTAATAGTTCTTGAACACTCAAAATTTAATTTAAAATCAGTTAAACTTTTGATATAAAAAGAAAGGGAGTGCCTTGTGCTAAGTTGTGATTGCCGCGGCCCGCGAGGCACGGCTACTCAGACGGCGGAGTACCAACCCTGCCGCGCTTATCGATGTTAAAATTAACGTAGGGGTGGTAACGAAACTTTTTTTGCCGACTGTACGTTATAGAACATCACATAAATATTGCAATAATTATAAAACTTATTAAGATGAAATAAATAAGGCCTCTTTGGTCCGAAAACATATTAGGCTACCACTCCCTCCAATGCTCACCGCCATTTGACAACAAAAGTTAAAATAGTTTTTATCAGTATTCATTGTACTATACTGAGATCACACACAGCATACTTTATACAACAAAATTATATTTTATATCTCTGGTGTAAGTCGCGCTACACCCTGTATATTCAGAAAAAAATTATTTGTAGGGTGCAGGAGATGAGCTGCACCACAAAACCAACCACCGAATTGCCGAAATATGCTCAAATCTCGATTAGCTCGTGTGACCAGACACAGTTAAAATTGCAAGTGAATAATAAAATTGCAGGTGAATAATTGACGAAAAATTGGCTCGTGTGACCGCGCCTTAAAGATATGAACAAACCTGGAATTGTCTGAGCTGTATGATCTGCTTCTCACACTCCTTAGGATCACACTCGTCCAGGTCACAAATGTCACACAGGGTGGCGGGCAGCGGCCGGTAGAACTGTCTTGCCTGCCGAGCTAAAACAGAATTTTTTGCTATGAGTATTTATATTTAGGATCTGAGTATCAGTAATGAGTGGAAACGTAGCTACTCTCAATTTGCATTAATTTACATTTCTGAGAGGGATTAAGATACCGTCAACAACTTGGAGACCAACATTTCCTCCAAACAGTGTCAGAAAACATACCACTGAATGAATATGTAGCTTTCCATTTTGGGAACAATAATATATCCTAACATTATCTGCTTACAAGTGTTATCAAAATTATTTGTTTACAACTGCCATAAGATAAACTACTTACAGTTGTCATAGTAATCATAGACCCTGACAACAGAAGGCTTCTGGAAGGCGACCTTGTTTACCCTGTAGGCTGCCACCGTCGGACAAACCTCAGCTTCAGACAGGTAGTCGAAGTACACAAGCACACCTGAACTGTCGGGCTTCTTCTCCACCAGCTTTACTCCACTGTAGTCATACAAACCTGCCAGTCACAGTTACTATTACTAATGTTTTCCAAGATTTGGTTGAAAAACATAAAAACAAAAATATATTGCTGTGGAATATACTACAAAGAGTATAGTAGGCAATGCCTTCCAGCATGACCAAACTTGAAGAGTAATGTCAAAGTTCACTTACCAGGGATGAGGTCATTGTCTATGATGTAACCTGAGGGAAGAGCCACATCCATCACTGCCATGTTGCTCTCATTTCCACCCGTGAAACTGAAAACGTATTGTTCATTGGTTGTATTACAATAGTAATCTGGTCCCCTCCCAAGTAATACTTTTAATGTTACAAACCAATAAGTAGAGCTGTTTTTCACAACTATTGCTTTTAAAGATGATTCCAGCAGGTTGAAGGTTAAAGTTTCTTCCAGTTTATTCCACAAAGCCAATTACTTTTACTGGAGTATACTGTAGTCTATTTATGTGGCACTGTTTAATGGAATCAGGACCTAAGCCTCCAACTTACGAAAAATATCTCATGCTGTCAGCTTACCCAGTGCAAGCAGTGAGTCGGAGTCTGTTGGTGTCGGTGGTGATGTCCAGTTGTGGGTCGAGGGAGAAGGCTGGTCTTGGTCCCGTCACCCTTACATTGTAGTGGTATGTCACCTGGACTACTGCCACACCGGACCCACTCGCTGAGATCTCTACCTGCTTTGTGTCTGACGGTAGCTGTGCCAATCACAAGAGAGAGTTTAATTCAAGCATGCAAACTATATCATGCTATAGGTGCCCTCCTATACTGTATTATACTTCAATAGAGCCCTCCAATTTCCCATAATAGGTTACTCCCCATAAGTTCATCAGTATCTTAGTGTTTCTCAACACACTACCTCACCTCAATGCGCTGGAGCAACATGGTGTTGCCAGGGTTAACTTGCAGGTTCTTGCCTCGTGCCCCGTAGATCAGCCTCAGGTTCACTTGGGTGTTTACAGCTGAAAGTTTCTCAGCTAGTCCTGCCAGCCCCTTAATTGCTACCACTGTGTCCTACAAGGAGAGGAAATGTATCTGTCTTGTATCACATACAATACACCTTAATACCTTCTTACAATATTTAGTATTCAACATTGTAAAGATTGTACTGAATATTATACCACACAGTTGTTCAATGGGAAAATGAAAAAAAATCCACACATACATAATACACACACACCACAATATCAACATCCTATAATTTTCACTAAGTTCGGTACCTGAGTGCTCTGGAAGCCTCCATACTGGTTACGCTGCCTGATTAGCCAACGCATGATGGGAATGGAATCACTGGTGAGGCCGCGGTTGACATAGGTCAGGAGGCAGTACCCAGTACCCTCAACATCCAGTGGCCGCCAGTCAACTGTTGTCTCAACCGTCTTGTCTACTGGTTCTGACTCCCACCACTTCTCATTTTCTGTGAAGCATTGCATGATATTGAGGTGACTGGGATGGTAATGATTCTTTCAAAATATTCCATCCATAACACTGACCATCTTATTTTAGAAGGTCTATTCAGTGGCTGAGCTTGGAGTAATCAGCAGCATCTGACTGTTCCAAATTCTGTTAATAACAGAGAAAGCCCTTTACAAACCAATACCACATGGACTTACCTTGAACCTTGGCCATGCCCTCCATCTTGAAGAATGCCGCATCCTTGAGTGGGTGTCCGGCCAGATGTAGTGTGTAACTGGTGATGGCCAGGCTGTAGAAGTCCTCAATCTCCTCCAAACGTGAGGCCAGGAAGTCCACTCCACGGTTGACAGCATTACGTTGTTTGGCTCGGGGTTGGTTCTGAGTAGGAGAGGGAACATGTAAATTATCTTCTCGTGTGGAAACAGCAAACTAGATTAAAGGCAAAGTGGATACATGGGGTGAGATGACATGAATATTGGAGGGAAGAATATATATTTGTGTAACACAGTGAGTGAATAATGAAAATAGGGAGGAAAATCTAACCGAGTATTATCTGCATGGTAATGAGGGAATATCACCTGTGTGTTAATGAGATTATTACCTGTGTGGCAATGAGTGCAGCAGTGACAAAGGCAGTGAGTGGGACCCCAGCACCTGTTCCTCCCTGCATGGCCTGGTTGTTCACCACCCCAACTTCTGGGAAGCTGCCATCAACAGCTTGTTTCTCAATCAGCCAATCCACAGCCTCCATTATCACTGAGTTTTCTATTTCAATGTGCCTTCCTGCTTCACCCAGTGACTGGGCCACAAAAGCAGTCAGCCTGTTACAATACCATATAACAGTAAATAACAAAAAATGAACAAGAGAAAGTTGCTGAACTTAATTATTCTTATACTGTATTATAGACTGGTGTAACACTTAAAATAAAACCTTGCTCCATGTTTCTCTGCAAGTCATGTCATTTCATTTTCCTACTTACCAGGTGCTACCAGAGTCGTCTCGGCTGCCAAAAGCACTGAAGGAACCATCTTTGTGGCGGTAGTTTAGCTGTTGTTGATAGCCAGTCTGGAGGTGACGCTTGCCTCGCCCTTGGAGAGCGTCATTCAACTGGTTTTTATTCTGTGAAATTGAGTAGCTGGTTAGTCATTGGAACAAATAAATGTTTACCTTTTCTCTATTACTATCAAGATAACACAGCACTGAATTATTGATTGTATTACCCAATATTAAAAAGTATTCAATGGATTCAAAATTTGTGGACTTGAAAATCAGAGTGAATGTTAGTATATTTCACTGTACAGTACATTTTTTTGTGGGGTTTTTCCCTGGACTAGGCAGCTAGAGGTGGTTTGTTCAACATATATACAGAAAGTCTGTTGTGGCCAAGTTAAAAAGAAAAGAATAAGATACATAGGTAGATAGAGACATGGACAGAAATTGGCCAAAATTTCTGGTGATAAAGACGACTAGCTCCTGTGGCACTCCTGACCTTGAGGTACTCCATGACAACAATGTTGGGCACCAGCTTGGCCATGTTCTGTTCACCACAGCCAGTTGGAAGCTCCAGCAGTTGGTCCAGGTCACTCACCGCAGGACCAAGCACATCACCTGATATACACAACATCATTTGAGTAACACACACAAATACTGTCTTCTTAGACTGGACAATAACAAACAGTGTCTCATATGTCTGAAATTATGTAAAGAAAATTATCAAAAGACATCTCATTTACATGATCATTATATAGTAGTATGATATAATGTAAAAACTTAAGTGGCTTACCAACAAGGGAGACAGAGATGGCACGTGACCCATTCACAATATTAGGTGGGGTTGTGATGTTGACGGTGGCAGTGTAGGATGATTCGGTGCGCAAATCCACCAACATGGCCTTGTTTACCGTCAGTCTTGAACCCTCAGGCTGTACACATCAAGCTAATTAATATCTATATCTTAAGATTTGTACAGTATTGTATCTATGAAGACAAATTTATGTCTTTATAAGAAGTCCAATGAAGCATGTTTGCTGCTCTAATTCAATTTGCAAGTGGTTATTTTATATTACCGCATATATGGTAATTAGCAATCTTGCTCACAAACCCAATGTACAGTATAATGAGGGACTCTTCATCCATGAGTGCATTACTAGCCAAAAACCCTAATGTATAATACAGTATAATGTAGATGTATTGTATATAATACCTCATTCAAATCAAAGCAAGCCAGAGTGAGTGTGGATCACTAACCTTGACAAGGAGTTTCTTTTTGACAATATCAGTAGCACGACCAGTGGTGGCAGTGACAGTGATATCAATACTACCCAGTTCCTGTGGTACAATCATGAAGCTTGTTGGTGTTCCAGAGTCTGCTGCCACAGTTATCTGCCTTGTCTTGCTTCTTGCTGGTGCTGCAGGATAGAGACTAAATAAATACAGCACTTGCTGAATTATGATGGAAAATATTTTGCATGGCATTGCAAGAAAACAATAACCAACAATAAATATGTATCAGGCAATTGAAATTTGTTTATATCCTAAATAATGCACTGTAAATATAAAAAGACTATCCATCCATTTTACAGCATTAATACATAACTCCTCTTTCCGACCACCTTATCCATCAACAGGATGTTTTGGGACTGGCCTGGTAAAAGTCATGTTGTGTAATGTGTTGCATTGATAAAACAAAATACAGTAATCTCAACAGAGGCAGGGGTCTTTATTCATACATATACAAGCAATATGTAAATAATGGAAAGTAAAATACTGTACTGTAAATGCACTTAATGATTCTTACATCCTTGTTCAATTTCATTTGCAAAGTCAGCAAAGAGGAAGTTTCCAGGGTTGGAGAGGGTGACATTGGCAGTGACTTCCTCATCACCATAGTTGAATATCACCATCTCCACAGCCACAGTCTCCCCTTTCACCACACCCGACGCCGGCAGCTGCATGGAGATGAAGAACGGCCGGAACACTAGCAGCTGCAGGCAGAGTGTAGAGTGTAATGGAGAGGACACGAGATATGTTGTAAAAGATGAGAGAATTTACAGTTATCTTCACATGAATATACCACACTCAGATATTTGTGTCCTTTCACAAGAAAGTAATCTGGCACTGCTGCTACATATCATGAGCCATACCATTTATCAGTGCTTGCCAGTGTATATTAAACAAAAATTGTAGCTGACCTTGGAGGGTTGATTGGTGACCCCCAGGCCATACATGTCATCGATGGCAAAGGCAGAGACAATGTAGGATGTGATGGCATCAGGGGCCTTTTCAAGCACTCGTGCCACACCATTGAACCTGGGTGCATGTGCCAAAGGTGAAAATAGAATTAATACAGCCCCAATACATACACATTGTTATCGTATTGTTTCTTCTGGGTTTTGACCTAATAAAGGGAAAAATTGGCATAAATATATGTTAATTACTTAACAGGGTGTATTAGTGTTGTATACTTGGAGCACCTGTTTCCTCCAAACTATTCCAAGCAACAGGACACCATTATTTATCATTAATTTTGCCTTGTTTCACGGCATATTAAGGAGAAATTAGTAGCTCTCCAATGTACCAAAAGTATATGACTCCCTTACTAGTTTCTCCTCAAATGGTGCTAAATCTATGCCATATGCTTGTGAATTCTACATGTTTCAATATATAGTAAAAGAAGCAAATCATTACAGAATATGAACAACTAGTTACAGTATTGGGATTTCAATGTTTCTTACATTGTAAAGTTGATATGCACAGTAGGGAAACAGAAGTGCAGTGAATTCTTTTGCAGAATTATTGTACAGTACTAATATTTGGAGATACTGTACAGTGTATTTGGAATTTTATATACTTTGGGTGCAAAATTAATAGTAATAGTAATTCCTTTATACAGTTTTTGTCAACATCTCCATTATGCTTTGACAGTATGAGTACTTCTATTTTAATGAAAGTGAAAGGATATAGGTCAACAAGAGAATACAGTTGAACAATACAATACAATACAATACCTGGGGTGGCACACTTAAAGAAATTAGAGAAATGTCATGAAGATAGTGAGAGTGAGTCATGCAGAAGTAATAGTTTAGTCTGGACACTTTTCATCAAGTCTCATTTATTTTTCAACCGGATCTGGTAGAGTTTTAACTAGAATATAAAAAAACATTCGAGGAGAAGCCTCTACTGATGACATTTTGCTCCTGCTATTCCGTGTTAAGGGATTCTGTTGCGGTCAAATTGGAGGGCTACTAATTCCTTCCAACTATGCCAGGAAACAAATTACCCCAGTATATATATTAGGGATTTGTTTTGAAGCAAAGTTTGGAGGAATCAGTAGTCCTCCATTTGTCAAGAAGAGACGACCTTCCTTAAAAGCACATATGCTAAACACGGACTCATTAGAATAAATGATATACAGTATTTCTGTGCTTTAAAACAAAGACAAAAAATAACACTTGGTCGAAAGCAGCTCATCCTCAATTGGTGTTTTCCTCTAAATTACAGTATTATGTAGGACTCACACATAGAATAATTAGTTTCATATCTATTATGTTCTGCTTTTTTATACTTTGCCTATTTCTATGTGTATCATTTTCTTGGAATCTGGGTATGTGTTCATCCTCTTGAGCATATCAATTACAATACAATCTTCAGTGATCTTAGCAAGGATCAAAATACATGGAAAAAATATGCATGCCTTCAGGTGTGCTGTGCCTCCAGTTCAAGTTTGAATCCTGCAAGTTTCTTCTTTTGTATCAAGGCAATAATCCTATCTATAGTATTACCCTTATGTGATGGTAATGTGAGTAGATGATTGTACAAATTGGATAAATGCCCAATGGGTGTTACACAAGACGGGCTATATATTTGTGAATTATGAAAATAGCCTGACTCCATCTAACTAGGGTATGATTAGAGTTTTGTTCAAATGGACGTTAGGAAAGTGTTGGTATGGAGGATGTGTGTTGTTGTGGGAGGTTGGGATATGTGTTGTTATGGGAATTGGGGACACGGATTCCAGTTGCAGCTGGAGTAAAGCATTAGTTCCGGATGCAGCATCAAAACCTGTTCCCTGACTGAGGATGATACACAGCAGACACGCACTTTGTACTGGTGTCCCGGAACAGCCAGGTGGAGGGGACATGCTGATTGAGGTACAGCCGGGGCCGGGAATCAGGGGGTGGGGGCAGGTAGGAGAAGGCGTAGGGTCCAGCAAGGGGTGGGCGAGTCGGGGCATTGTACTCGAGTCCAGGGCCTAGATCTGGGCGCAAGGTGGAGGCATCCGGAGGGGCAAACTCACGGCCAAATGAGCCATTGATGGCGTAGGGGCGGCGATGGGGGTCCCACGCAGAACCATCGATTGGGCCTTCACCAGGAGGAAGCCAACCAGCCACTGTTGGGGGCAGCCAGACTTCTTACACTCTCTTCACTCACATCTCACTTCCAATCAGCTTCATTATGTAATTATCTTTTACCAATTAAAAAAAAACCAGCAGCAGTAGCAGCAGCACAAGCACCTGAGTAACTAAGCCCAGTATTCAGGCAGTAATATATCATCTTGCATTAATGTTGCAATGCATGTAAGCAACAGCAGCAGTTCAGTTTCTTGCATCCTGTGTATTAGTGGCATTTTTCTTAGCAGTTAGTAGTATTCCAATACAGATGTACCGGTTGATTGGTATTCCCTCTCCCAACACCAACAGTTAATCCATGGATGGTGTAGGTTATTCATGGGGAAAAGTTTTATCCACCAACAGGTTATACATGACTGTTAGTACGGCTACTCTGTCAGACTGTCTTGCTTCATGATGGAATGTAGGGTCTGACACAGCAGTTTGTCATTACAGTATTAATAGTCTATTTGTCACAATGTGTCTCAATTGTCGTAAACTTCTTCTGGGTGGGCCAGGGAAGTATGGTCATTCTGTCAGATTGGCACAATGTTGAATCCCCCACAACATCAAACACTCATCAATTTGTATTTATTTAAACATTCATTACAGCAAAATTGAAAAATAAAAATGTATTTTGGTTTGATAGTGCACTTTCAACTTGTTCCAAACTTTTACTAAATAAATGTTGGTCTGATGTTTGTGGAAAAGAAAATACTTTCTAAAGAGGTTCCCATTATAATTATAGGGTCCTCTTTAATTGGTGATTTCATCTACATTGTCTAATTATATTATGCTTTAGGATCATCAATGATGAAATGATCCAGTCAGCTAATATAAACAATTGTATAGTTTGCCAGAATATTTAACAACTTATTTTTAACAGCTATAAGTCATTTACAACGTACAAAGCAAATTGGAATAATGGCTGTTTTACCACAAGTTTTAATTACAGTACTTCCACCTTCTTATAGTTCACTAAAATGTCCAGACTACTGTTGTCAATGTGTCCAGGAAAGTCAGATGGCAGGTGGTATAGTGAAGTCAGATGGCAGGTGGTATAGTGAAGTCAGATGGCAGGTGGTATAGTGAAATCAGATGGCAGGTGGTAAAGCAAAGGTCAGAAGTAATATAGGGAACCTAGACAGCATAGGTACTATAAGCAAGTCGGAGGCAAAGTGGCTTCAGTTGATCAAAGGGCAGGTGGAGAGGCTCAGGCAAGTTTAGGCAGGGGGCATTAAGGGAAGGGAAAAGAAAGGGTCTCATGAAACACCATAAAGCAATGAATGAAAGGGCAGAGACATGGTGAACAAGGACAAACCATAGTCAAAAGGCATGAGAACTAGTGTAAGGCAACAAGACATAGACATGGATAATTGAGAGGGACAAAGTGCAGGAGGAGGCAGGGGATAATGGTAGCTTTGGGGATGGTCTACCCAGAGTCTACGTTGGTGAAGAGCCATGTCTCAGGGAAGCGGGTACGTGGGGCGGGCGACTGAGGCCCTGGTACCAGCGTGGTCCCGGACACCTGCGACTCCATGGCCCTCAGATCACGCGGGTCATCCAGGATGGTCCGGTAGTACACTGGGGCGGGGCAGGCGGGACAGAATGGCAGGGGTAGGGACGGGGGGGTTAGTGCAGCGTTAGTAAGAGGGTCCATCGAAGGTTAGCAGAAGCACACATAACATACGAGTTCTATGGTATGGTTTGGTTTGGTTTGTTTGTTGTTAGTCTGTTGGTAGTACAGTACGTTGGATATGGTAGTGGTAATAGAAGGTGTCTCGTATATTTGGAATCACAAGAAGAAATAAATTATATTAACAGGCACACTAATGATATGAGTACAATGCTTTATGATTCCAAAATTCTTGTTAGTCTATGTAATTTTATAGTGTATGTAAGTACTGTAAATGTCACCACAGCACCACTGTTAGCATAGGTTACAAATACTGGGTCACTTTACCTATTCTTTTCCTCTTAATACACAGAACTTCTGCCACATTTTACTGGCTTCATTAAAAACTGGTTCAGTGGCTGGTCTGTAGGGAAATGTAACACCAGTGCATAATCATATCTATCTGCATGTTTATGTAAAGTAGATGAGCTGGAACAACCCCACTCAGTACCATCACATCAATTTGTTTTGCCTAGAGACACCAGTCAATGAACGCACCAATTTTTAAAGAAGGGAATGGATTACAAGCACCAAACTACTGCATACAGCCACAAGCAATCAGTAAAAGCAAATTCAGTTAAGTCAAGCAGTACTTCTTAAATGACACTGCACAACATTCACACATCCAGTACTGCCTCAGCAACAGAAAATTTAGCTACAAGTAAAAGGCAGCAAACTCAGACTCCAAATGTATCATCCCTAACCCTTCTTCTAAACGATTCCTAATATTAGACAAGATCAATGAATCAGCATTCAGTATGTATCATGATATAATCAATTTATTTGTAGAAACAAACTATGCCAAAAATGCAATATAGTAATCAAGGAAATAATATTTGTGAAATATTATAGGAAACTGGAAATGGAAATGTACTCACAGTAAGGGTTGAAGTCATAGAGATGGCCATTAGTTAGCACCATAACACCAGCATTCTGGAAAGATGTGCAGCTTATGTTATCACGTGACAATTATTGAGCTTGACAACATTGTTAACAGATTAACATCAAACCAGAGAAAATGTACAATACTGGAGATTCAACAGGCTGCTCCTTACCTACAAGAGACAAAAGTAATCATGTTCTATATCCAGTAAAACATTAAGTCAATATGGAAGGAGTGACAGAGTAGAGAACAATACCTGAAAGACATCATGGGCAGTAGTAGTGCCATGCCAGTTAAACAGAGCTCGCCGCTGCCTGTGTAGATTGTGCCACGGTCCCTCCAGGTTTCTGCGACCAGGGTCGTAACTCTCCAGCTCCTCCAGCACCTCTGACTATGATGTACAGTACAATAATATGTCACACATAGTAATATGGTTGAATTGGTAAAAACCATTGAACTATATTCAAGTATACAAATATTACAAAGTATCTGTAAAATCATCCAAATTTCCACCGATACCGAATCTCAAATATATATTGATCCCGACACATCATAATATCTTTAACATATTTACAATTAAAACCTACAAGGGACTAACCTGTGAGAAGTGGTTATGTGTGCCAAGCATGAGGGCACGCTGGTCAACAGCCAGGAGCCCAACAAAAGCATTGGGTTTGGTGGTAACTGTGATGGCCACGTCACCCCCAGCATCCACTGTGGTTGGGCTCACACTCAGTGATACCTGCAATGAACTCTCTTGTTACCTCTTTTCTTTATGCAGGGGAATTAAGGGTTTCGGTACCTATGAGACATAACTTTTCAATGTTTTACTAGTCCTTAAGAAGTTTAATGGGCTCTCTCAGGATGGAAATTGTTTGATATCAGCAAACATACATCACATGTCATTTGCCACCTTTTGGAGGTAAAAATACTGGTGATTATTTAACCCAGAACCAGCAGAAGTAAAGGAAAAAGGTAATGCACTTACCTCATTCTGGAATGCCCCGGTTATACCGAAGTGGAGAGAGTCTGCCACCATCTCCCCGTCCTCCCTCATGTGGTAGATGATGAGGCGAGCACGTGGGGCCATGGCCGTTGTGGCGAGGAACCTGAACAACACAAACCCTTGTCATTGATAAACATGTATTACAGCAATGTTATAACAAACTATAGTACAGTCTATTTCATAACTTCAAACATATCATTATGTAATGTAGACATTTCTGTTACTACTGCAGACTTTGAGAACAGAAGGCACAAATTGTTTCCGAGTGAGTGTACCTAAATGTGTGAGTTTTGCCCTGATGTGCCTGTAACGTCTGGGCAAACACCACATCTCCTCGACCCAGCACCTCGTATACAAAGTAGACCAGCGGCTGTGTGGCGTTGAGGCCCACGAGCACCTCTCCCCCAACCTGTAATGTTTAATACTGGTCAACTCTTTTACAATTCCTTGATGTGGAAGGAATTAAGAGCTTTAGTAGGCTATGATGACATGGTGTTGTAGATGATTTGCTCAGTTGGAGTGGAATATAGCCACACATTGAGGCAAATGAGGTAAGTGAAGAAAAATAGTTGGGAGAGGCTTTAATCCTTCAGTTGATTATTGGTGATATGATACTGCAGAAGTTAATGATGATAATGATGATGACAAAAGAAGGTTGGAAAACAGACACACAGCTGTTGCATGTTACTTCATGAAATATCAAAGACAACAGATATTCATTAATACTGCAGCATCAACTCAATATGCAGACTTAGAAAGTTCTGGTATCATGTTTAGTCAGTCGTTTCACTTGAGATGATGGAACCCTAAGCAACTGGTAGTGATGTGTGTCCATGAGGGTTAAGGCTGAACATACAGTTTTCAGGGTCAAGTGTAGTAGAGTACCACAAACATCAACAACAACAACAACAACAACAACACCAATATTGTGGTCATCAAAACCAGTTGTGGTGGCTCATCTTCATAGTGTCTAGATTGAGGTCAGGAAAGAATAGGTGGATTCATGTGCTGTAAGACTTTTATACCTATCATACAAGAGTAAATATATATTGGTAATAAATCAAGAATGAGGTCATTCCACCAAACAGCAGTGTGACTTTCCACATTCTTAACAGAGTCCCTGAGTGGTAAAGTGCTCAAGAGTTGGTTGCTGGGTACTTAATACTAAATATGCAAAGGTCAAATGTTTTCAGTTGTCATGGGTAAGGAAGGGTGAGGTCACCAGTCTGGCAAAAGTGGTCTGGCATCAAGGTTACAGTCATGCAAAACTGGTAAAGAAAGGTCAAATTCTGAAGACAGGTCACTCACTCTGTCAACATTCTCTATTAATACTGTACTGAAAAATAAGACATTAAGACATTAAATTGAGCCATTATAATTTATATGAAAAAATGTATGATAATGAGGAGGGGAGAGGAACATGAAAATAACAACACAAGGAGAGAGTTGGACAGAGACACATGGAGAAATGGAGGTGGATGGGTAGACAAACATAGCTGGAGAGTAAGGAAGATAAGAAAGATGGAGAAAGGAAAAAAAAAAAGTTGAGGGAGAAAGGAGGATGGAGATAAGGGGAAAGTGGGAAGGAAAAAGAAGAACGAGGGTGAGAGAGGGGGAGGGGGCAGGTTGAAAGTGGGAAGGAAAGGAAGAAGAGTGAGGGTGAGAGAAGGAAAAGAAGGGAAGGGGAGAGTGAGAAGAACAAGGGTAAGAGAGGGTGACAGAGAGACAGACATACCGGCATGTTGGTGGTGATGGACACCTCCACGTTCTCTCCCACCTGTAGACGTCACAGCCACACCAACGTCACATCATCAACACCGTCATGCAACGTTATCATCATCATGCAGAAGTAGAAGTAGCACCACACAAACATACATACAGTAGGGGAGAGTAGTTTGAGTTTTAGGAGGACATTAAAAGTTATGTGCTGTAGAGCGGACCTTTGATATAACACTGATGTATACAGTACATTTATCCACTTCTTCATTTTACACACAATCCCTCAGTGGAAACTCCATAATGTTTTCTCAGAATTTTGTTATCCATTGGCAATGACAGTGCTAAATATATTCATGTTATATCAAAGGCCTGATGTATAATGGTGGTAACACATAAAGTGTTTATTTCCCATAATCTCCCCATAAAGTACCACACAGATCCTTGTGCATTATGTTGACACTATATGTTTTACCTCTCTCAAGGTCATTGGATGCAGATGTGCCACATCTCAACATCTCATCTTTGAGCTATCTTATGTTTAGTACTTTCTCAAAATGCATTAAATGTGTATATTGTATAATGCTCAGGCATCTGAAGCAGTGGGAAACATTAAATATACTCTTGAACTCGTGAAGGTGTCGGTGTGGGACTAAATGTTGTCAGATGACATGGGTCAGAGATTGGAGGAAATTTGCCTAGTGTGTTACCACCTTTATATCAGAAAACATTTTTAGAAAGTACTTTAAAAAAAGTTATTTAAGTCAGTACATTAGCTAGAAATATAGACTGCAACAAGATTAACGAGATAAGTATGATATGGCATTCATAATTTACATATTAGATGTCTAAAAGGAGTTACAGCAGAAATAATAAATGGAATACTTTTTATAAAGATATAACAAGAGAAATAGCATGAAAACTATCTATGAAAGTGAAGAACAAGTTTACTTCCACTCAGACATAAAACAATAGACAGACTAGTGAAGGTCAGAGCTTCTACATTCCACACCAGCAGGAAACTTATGTGAAAGTTGACCATAGTTACTAGAAATACATCTGTCACTACAGTTTCTAAATCCATCACTATCACTTTAGTTTTCTGATAAATTTAATGGCTGAATCATGTACTTACCCAGAACAATAATTGTATCAAAATAAAAATAAACAGGAATTAAATGCCTCAACAAATTGCCAGCAATCACCGGAGATGACACTCACGAGACAATAGTGAAAGTAATTTTCAGTAAAATAATAAGTGATGTTCTCAAAATTAGAGCTGAGGGTGATTTTTTTTACAAAAAGATATAGGATAGCTCCCATTTACTATTATATAACAAATATTCAAACAAAGATTATAACTATGGCGTTTGTATTTGTATATTTACTGTACAGTACTTTCTTTTCAGTATGTACTAAAGTTATTGTATTAATAATCAGTTGGTAATAAGTTATGCTGGGTAAATCACATTAAATTTTAAAATGTTTTGTACCCTTACATGCTGAGTACTCATTAGGGTAATGGGTTTGATCAGGTTAATATATTGAAGTACTCCTGGCTAGAATGGAAAGCAAGGCAAAAATTATTAACGGTTTGGTCACCGCTCTGGCCAAAACAGGACAAATATCATTAGTACTGTACACAGTTTCATTAAAAGTGAATGAGTTACTGTTAATATACAATTTACATATTACTTACTTAGTTTCAAATCAACTTATTTTCCTCATCCTGATGTCCAACCAGGATGTAATTATAACATCTGTGGTCAAAAGTTGTTACAATATTCTTTCTATAATTTTATTATTACTGTACCTGCATATCTTGTATGTGGCATAAGTGGATGCACTCTTCTTTATTTTTTAAGAAAACGCTGAATTTTTACAAATAAGTGGAAAGGAGTGAGGGATATAGAAGAACTGTACCTACTTGTAGGCCTAATAGTAAATACTACACAGAAGTACATGTATTGATATTTGTACTTATGCTGCGAGGACACCTTTTTTCCAAGCAACTCTTCGTTTGATAGGAGTTCCCTGGTGAAGCAAAACATCACAGTTTAAGAGAATAGGTATACCAAACTCACCTTGGGGTTTTGTGTTAGAAGAGTGGCTTGCAGGAAGGAGTTACTGGGGCTCTGTGCTCTAATGATGTCCCCAAGCCACTGTGTGAGGTTCTTGAAGTGTGCCTCCAGGGCCAGGCTCACCACGTCTTCATCCAGGGGCGGGTTGAACTCCAGGGTAACGATGCCTGATGGGGGAATGGTGTGCACTACGTCTATGTAGCTGTTTGGGTCACGGTAGAAGGTGTGGCGCACAGTCACCTCCCCTGATGTGATGGGGGTGTCATCCTGGTATGACACTTTCAGCTGTGGGGCATGGGATGCATGAAACATTCACTGTATTATTATTATTATTGAGAAGATTTCTTAAGTGTTTTAATCTTACACCTGATAATACTCAGTCAGGTGTGCCTGAAAGACAAACTGCATTTTGCTTGTGAAAAGACAGCATAAACAAAAGTTAATTTATTTATGAAACTTACATCAATAAATCATATACTGTAGCTCAAAATAAGTAACAAAAAAATTAGGCTATGTGAGTAAAATGAAGACATGAACTCACAAAGGCAGTGTATTTGAGTCCAGGCTTGAAACTGTCTGAGGTGCGAATAAGTGTGAGAACATAGGGGTGGCGGTACACGGTAATATGAGAGGTGGCATTTTGCACACGACCTGTCAGCTCCTCCTGTACATATGCAGTGACTTCAAGCTCCCTGGCATAGTCTCCTCTAAGTCTGTGGAAGAACAGTCAGATTAGGAGAGAAAACATTAAATTACAGTCATGATAAAATAAGTCTGGAGGAAAGGTAAGAAAAGATATAATAACTCATTAAAGATAATTATTTACTGTACAGTACTGTACTACCATACTCTATTTGCTTGTCTGACAATCTGTTTACCTGGCATCATTCTGGATGTCAATGGTGATGTCAGTTTTGCCCTTTATCTGCTTCACCACTCTGATGGGGTCGTCATAAGGAGCCTGGAGGTAACCGTATTTGTATGTGGGTGTCACCTGCAGCGTCACCTCCCCCTTCACTGGACGCCCGTATGTGTACCTGCCAAAAAAGTGAAATGATACCTCTTTCTCAAGGTCTTCGTGCAGAAGTGATCATGGGAATACTGGTTGTACAGTCACGAGCACTAGCAAGTATACAGCTTTGGTTGAGGCTTTAAATAGTCCAATTCATCAACAAACTAATTCTAATGGAGATCTTATTGTATACTATATTTATTTACTGTTTCTAGGTATTCAAAGCACCCCTGAATAATTATTAGAGCTCGTGACTGTACACAGCTTTCAATATCTGATCCTATAGAAAGTCTCAGAGAAACACTGGGTGGCCAGAACTCAGGATACATTATTACATACTTAGCATCAACAGTGGCTGTGATGATGCCCTGGTCAAAAGTAGCATATTCAGGCAGGTCCACCGTCACTTCAAACTTGGGCAGGACATAGTAGGCCACCAGGACAGTCCGGGAGGTGACCTGGCCCAGCACATCCACAGAGATGTTCCAGTTGCCCATCACTGGTTCCTGTGCCAGCTCCAGCTCCCCAGACCACACTCCACGGTTGGTGAACACCCGACGCCACTCTCGCACACGGTTACCAGCTCCATCCTGTAAATAAAATTATGTTGACCTACAGAATATGGCCTGAGTACCTTTAGACCACTTCATCTTCTACAGTAACTACTCTCAAAATATCAAGACACAACTGAGAATTTAACAAAATACAATATTTTTAGATATATAAAGCACCTACAGGTTACTAAAAGTTTACTCCCCCCCAAAAAAACGAAAAGTACATACAGTAATCATGAAAAGAGGCTACTGATAATTTGACCAGACAGATGATAAAAGAAGGACAGCTAAAAAAACAAAAAATGAAGGGCTACCCACGGTGATATAAACATCTATGGCGCCGGTGACAGAAGGACGGAGGTGTGGGTTGACCACCACCACTCTGAAACGCAGGGTGTCACCGGGCTTGTAGATGGTCTTATCCGACTGGATGAACACCGAGTAAGACTTGTGGACATAACTGAGGCGGGTCGTGTTACTGAAGGTCAGCGCTCCGAACCCAGACACGGTGAGGTTGTAGTCACCAGGACCCAGGTCGCCAATCTGTGACACGGAGGGATTGGTTGGTTGGTTAAATGGTAGGGTGGGTGGGTGGTCTGTTGTTTGGTTGGGTTACTTAACTGACTTGTCTGAAATGCTTGACTGTTTAGTAATGAGGCTGAGTGTGATCATTGTTACTGACCTGGAAGGAGAGGATCTGAGTGGAGTCTGTGTCAAGGTCAGCCACTTGGCGGTTGAGTATGACACCTTCCGCTGTGTATGGTTGACCCCCAACCTCGACGTTGACCTTGACCACCCCAGTAGTGCCATGGGTTGACACAGCCACCTTGTAGTCTCTGTTGGGCCTCAGTACTCGCGGTGCCACCACAGTGTATGTCCTGTCATAACAAAACAAATTACAGTTAGAGGTAGTCATGTTTTTTTAATTATTATTATGGTTATTATTATTATTATCATTATTATTATTCAAATATTACTCACAGGGAGAAAGAGAGGGAAGGAGACTAGATATCCATAAGTGAAAGAAAGAGCGAGAGAGAGGGAAGGAGACTTGATATCCATGAGAGAGAGAGAGAGAGAGAGAGAGAGAGCAATTACGATACGCATGCACGTCTCCTCTTTGTAACCGGACTGTGCTGAGGGAATCAGGCACCAACTGGAAACCATTATACGTGACTTATAAAAAACATTGGACTTCCGGGTGCAGTTAAACCATCTCCCTCTCTCTCTCTCTCTCTCTCTAAGTTAACGGTCGTGATTAAAAGTCCTGTTCCTGTTCCAATTTAATAGTGATGTCTGAAATCCAACTTGTCGCACTTCTACCAAACTCTTTGCCTCTACAAAAATGCCAGGAGTAAGATGCAACACCGCTTACAACATCATAAAACTCGAAGCACAACATTAGACAGAGAGAGGAGGTGACAATTATAACTATCAACCGTGACTGCAAATAAATTCCTGCCACCAACATCAGCAGCAACATCGATCTCCACACTAACTAACTAACTGTAATTCGTCACCCTAGCTAGCGGTACACGAACTATAAACTAACTAACTAACTACCAGAATACAGTAATTAGCTATCGTTCCGTCACACAGTTGTCACCGCAGAGTAATCAATTTCACACCACCACCACCACCACCAAACCACCAACAAAAAACAAGTCACTGAACCTCGATCGTTGCCTCTCTCTTAATTAATGAATTAGGCTTATGGGGGTAACACAGTGTTGGTAAATCTGGAGCAAATGATTCCTCCAAACTATTCCAAGCTACAGAACACCATGTTACGACACGACTTATTTATGCCGCCAACTGTACCATAACCGCCACACGTGCGTCAACCACGTGAAGAAAGAACAGAAGGGAAATACACGCGAGAAAAAAAAAAATGGGGAATAGGCTACGTGAGGGGAACACACACACACACACACACACACAGATGGTAACGGCTGTGGTTAATTATACAGCGGAAACACGGAAGTTGGATTAGGACTGATGAAGATTCCCCAACGCGCCATGTACCGTTTTCATAGTCCTCAACCGGACACACACATACACACACACAGCAGGAAGAACTACCCAAGCGATTACAGGACAGCTAATCCAGCCCAAACACAAATTACTATAGAAGGGCAAGAACAGCCATGATGTTTACGATATCGTGGTATACGGTACGATGGCTCTCTTGTTTGTCTGGAGTGTCATCGTACCGGTACCAGACCAGCCATCGTTAACACCATGAATGTTCTTGCCTATGACTCTTAATATTAGTGTTGATGATAATGATGTACAGTCGGCCTCAGGAATTCGTATACACCACTGTGACATCAAGGGTTCGTAACAACTAGAAAATTTATACATTAATTTCCAAACACCAAACTTTTCTAGTAATGTTGTTTGGGTAATACTTGAATCAGTCGGCAGAATAATCATTACAGTATGTGCAGAATTATGACATCTTTTAACCAGTGCTCTGTGTACGAATTCCTGAAGCTAGCTGTACAGTCGGCGGCAAATGTCCTGTCGCTACATGAAGTAGGATAATAAGAATGAAAATAAAAGCTTCACTGGCACGTAAACTGAAAAATAAACAACAACAAAAAACAAAAACAAAAAACAAACAGAGAAGTATATTAATTTACTCCCTGGATATCGTATTTCTGTATGGCGAATGTGTTTATTTGATGATTAACCTCTACTTTTTCCGCCGACTGTACACATGAGCGCGTCGTGCACCGAGAGAAAGCACACGTGTTCCAATAACCACAGAGAAAGCATGAGATTCTGTAGAGTTTTTCCACAAGCCAAATCGGACCTCAGCTGGTGGTGCGTGTTGTAAGTACAGCCACAATCAAATATCCCCCGACACCTTTCCTTCCATCGTAGTAAATTTATATCTTGGTAATAAAGAACAACACATGTATATATGATTTTGCAGCACTTCATAATAATAATAACTGAGGGGGTTGAGTTGACGTAAGGTGTTGTTGCATGATTATATTTTTGATATGATACTGATTTATGTGCACGATGGAAGGAAAATGTCGGTGGTTATTATTTTGATTGTGGCTGTACCTACTATCCGTTTCAGCGCCGGACAGACGCTGTTTTTCGCAAATATATCCTAAACGAATCGTTGTATCAATATAATATTTCAACACACTATCTTTAACACCCGGGCGTAATTTATGGCTGACATACCATATTCCTATATGTATTATGCGAGGAGTTTACTCGTGAAAAATAGCACAAAGCTCGCCAGTCATGTTGACGCATTCGAAGGAAAGTGTGGCCCCCCCAACACCCTCCCAAACCATTCCTAACCACAACTACATCCCCCCTTCTCACCCCTCCCTCCTCCTCTTCTCCCCCTAGCTCCTCGCCTCCCTCATCACTCGTGGCCCTCCCTATTTCTTCCATCACTGTATTATATATTAGAATGTTATGTAGATGTATATGTATAGATATGATTATTAACTAAGAGTATGGTACAGTACAATTCTATAGAGGCAAGACGTATTTCACTTTGATAATTACTGTACAACAGCATGTTTACATACATGTAGTATGTAGAAGGTCCATGTTTGCAGTCCTTATGGTCAACCATGCAAGTGAACACGATGTACTGGCATTACCTGTGGTCTGGACCTTCTAGGAAAAGTTATTAGATACTGTGTACCTATTCATTATAAAATGTCAACTTGGTCCAGTTAATATAGGCTAATGTTATTTTGTTGACTTGTCCCTTTTATATTTATATTATCACCAAATTACATATATATATATATATATATATATATATATATATATATATATATATATATATATATATATATATATATATATATAATAGTGTAGGATTTAATGATGCAAACATGATAAAACAAAATTTATTCACAATCACTGTCAAGGAAAACGTCATCGTCTTCATCATCACTGGCTTTCACGTTTGTACAATGTGGCAAGACGAAGAACAAACGCTGTCCTGCATCCACGGGGGCAAATAGACAACATTGTTGCTAATAGGTGCGCCTTGGCAGTCAATGATTTCTACCCTGTCACTACTTGTGTCATAGCCTCGGACTGTTGGGTACCTCATACCTCAGAGAGAGGTGGAGGGGATACGGGAGACTGTGGATATTCAATTAAGGCATAAATTGTTTATTTAAAAAGGTAAAGAACACATGAAACAACCATGAACGATTTTATTTGGTTGGCCAAAACCAAAATTGACTTCATCCTTCTGGTGGCCTTAGACACGTGGGTTATTATCCGGCTATACGGCCATTAACAACGGGATTAGCTATTGCTTTAATGGTCGTTTGACCCACTCTGGTTTTCATGTCCACACACAACGGTAACTGTATTAAACAATATTACTAATGAACGATACGTATATACATACTGTCATAAAAAAAATAAAAAATGGAAGGGGGATGGTGTAAATAGGGGGGTGAAGAGTGAAACGGGGAGGGGGATAATGAGATATTGGGGTAGGGAAGGAAGGAATGGTGTGGGGGGATTTCGGGGTGTTGGTGGAGGGGTTACACGAGTACCCCACACTCGTCCGATTCTCTATAACGCCTTAGATATGATGACTGGATTAGGCTTAATATCACTCAGTAAACTCCTAACATAACACATATAGTAATATGGTATGTCAGCCATAAAATACGCCCGGGTGTTAAAGACAGTGTGCTGAAATATTATATTGATACAACGATTCGTTTAAGAGATATTTACGAAAAACACCGTCTGTCCGGCGCTGAAACGTATAGTAGTTCACCCGAAACTGACAATATTATCTAAGTCACTATTGTCATCAACCAAGTATACCATAATTGGGTAGTTTAATTAATATTGGTTCATTATACTCAATAAATACAATTCGTCTATTAGGCTAGTGAGAATGAACAGACTACAAACAATTAATGTGTGTATTTTTTGTTTTTGTTATTTGTTTATTTTCTATATAAACCAGACGAAAAAGAGTTTGCTGCTGGCGATTAATTAAATGGAGACCGTAAATTTTCACCAGGTAAACAATTAATAAATAAGTAAATAAAGGAGTATACGGTATATATATAGTACTAAATAAAGGAGTATATAATTATTCATAGAGGATATAATTATAAACAACAACAACAACACCAACACTTTCCAGTCACTGCTTGCTATGCCTAATTATTATCATGTTGTTCCGCCTAGCAGTTAACCTCTATAGACAGTTATCGTTAATTACTCCATTTGTATCGCTTGAAAGGACCCTGACACCAATTACAGTCTCTCTCTCTCTCTCTCTCTCTCTCTCTCCATTCATTACATCCTAGTTATTACAGTCTCTCTCTCTTGCCATTCATTACATCCAAGTTATTTACAGTCAATCTCTCTCTCTCTCTCTCTCTCTCTCTCTCTCTCTCTCTCTCTCTCTCTCCATTCATTACATCCAAGTTACTTTTCCCTCCCTTCAGTATCCTTGAAAAATGTCATGTCAACCACATTTTCAAACCTATTTTCCCTCCCTACAGATAAACTAATATAAAATTTACCAAAAGTGTACTATTCCATTAATAATTAATTCATGGACTGACCAAGAATTAATTAACACAATTGCAAACCAGCGGAAAGTGAAACCGTGAGAGAACTGAAACAAACAAAGAAGCATATTAACTTGGCGGCCATGAAAAAAAAAAAAAAAAAAATAATAATAATAATAATAAAAATGTTGATCCCCACAAAACACCAACATTAATTAATTACTCTGCCACCATTATTTCCACCAGCGAAACACTATAACAGTAATGGTTGGTTTCTCACTCATAACAGTTCCATTAATCAACACGAGAGCTGTCATTTTTTTTTTTTTTTTTTTTGTGAGAGGGATGCTATGTCTGTTTCATCCTATTATATACTATGCATTTATTTCTATTTTAGTTCGCCCCGTCACGTGTTTCAAGGGGAGGGGGGGGGGAATGTGTACAGGAATATTTTAGTGCTCTGAATACTCTTATGTACAGTCGGTGGAAAAAGTCCTGTCGCCTCACCTGCTTAACCGAGACAGGCAGTGTTCATGGACTCGAGAAATACACATGTTTTCTACACATAATAATCTCGAGTCTATGAACATCGCGTGTCTTGGTGAAGCAAGTGAGGCGACAGGACTTTTGCCGCCGACTGTACTGTACACTCGCTATCCAAAATTTGTATCCAGTCTTGTTGAAGTTTCGAATCATTTGACATACTAGTGAACCAATTACAACGCTAATCCTGTTTCATATTTGTTTGAGATCGCTTAATACTAGATCAGGCTATTTGAAAGCAAGCCTGGATACATATTTTGGAAAGCGAGTGAACCTATGGACGGTAATATTTACAAGCTTATGCCTTAAACATTTAATTAGAGAGTATTATAAATTCCACCATCCATACAATAGCCTAGTCATACGAGTAACTGAAAGAGAAGAGAGATACCAAACTTGCATATACAGAGCCAGTGACATTCACATAATAATTATATATATATTACAGGAACTTCCCTTACACACACACACACACACACACACACACATACATACACACGCGATTCATAACAAAGATGTGAACCACCGTGTGTGTCTGTGTGTGTGTGTTGTGGGAGGAGGGTGGGAATTTATGGTACTTGGCTCCCCTAGAACTACTACTACTACTACTACTACTACCACAACCTCTCTTTTGGCCACGCCCCCCAAACCACTAACTCTCCTCTCAGACTCCCACGCTGGCCTACCCGTGCTTGTGTTTGTGCTTTCGAGTTTGTTAGTTCCCTTGAGCATCGGACGTTTCAGTAATAAGTATTGCCAAAACAGAAACAAAACAAAAACAATTATTAAAGCAAAATTTCACCAAATGCCGAACCATGCTGCAAAATATGTGTAACTATAATATTTCTCTGTCCTACTTTCCTTTTCAACACAATGCATTTTGATTCACTGGCTTTTTGTTGCCCTGGCATTTCACAAGCAACAATACCAGCGAAATTACCAAAGAAAGACAATATTTGGGATTGAAATTACAACACACACACACACACAAGAACAGCCAGCCTCCAGGTGCAAATGTCAGATTCCAATTCAACCTACAAACGCCCACCTCCTCTTCCTCCTCCTCTGGCCAACACGTTTTCGGAAGGTCACATTGTAACATGCGCGCGCACACAGTGAAATAAACACCCGATTATTTTGTTATTGCCGCGATAAAACAGTTAATATGCAGAGAGTAAACAAACGCTTTATTATTATTATTATTATTATTACTATTATTATTATTATTACTATTATCATTATTATTACTATTATTACTATTATTATTATTATTACTATTATCATTATTATTACTATTATTACTATTATTATTATTATTATGCTCGGATAAAAAGTTGAATATGCAAAGAGTTAAAAATGTGAAAACTTCTATAATACAAGAAGCACTTCTGACTTCAACAATAACAACAACAGAGAGAGGGGAATCTTTAAGACAACCCTGAACCTTGAGGAGAAGAAAAAGACGAAGGAATACAGTTAGTTTATACATGGAAGGGAAAAACAGTTGCATCATCAGAGCAGGGAGAAAGGAGGTGGGAGGCTGTGTGTGTGTGTGTGTGTGTGTGTGTGTGTGTGTGTAGGTGGGAGGCTGTATGTGTAGAGGTGGGAGGCTGTGTGTGTGTGTGTGTGTTCTGTAACTGAGATAAGGATTTCGTTTCTGTGACTGTATAGCTCTTTAATTAACAACGTAGAAATCAATTAGGCTGCATGAGGTGGTGTAGTGTAGTAGGTTAAAATTATACTCGTGAATAATGGAAGCCACATACATATATATATGCCGTGCAAGGAGTGATTGTAGTGGTAGTTGTAGTGGTGGTGGTAGTAAGAGTGATAGTGAAAGTAGTAGAAGGAGTGGAGGTAGTAATGGTAGTGGAAGTAGTAGTGGTGGTGGAAGTAGTAGTGGTGGTGGAAGTAGTGGTAATGGAAGAAATAGTGATGGTGGTGATAGTGGCATTGGAAGTAGTAGTGGTGAAGGAGTGGTAGTAGTGGTAGAGAAAGTAGTAGTGGTGGTAGTGATAGTACAGGTAGTGGTAATGGAAGTAGTGGTGGTGGTGATGGTGGTGGTGAAGGAGTGGGTGGGAAAACTGGTAAGGTAAGGTAAGGTGAGGCAAGGTGAGTCGAGGTATACATACACCAAACAACAACAACTAACCAACTAACTTCCCTGTACACCCACACTCAAAACAGTATGTCAGTATGTATGTATGTAAGTAAGCATGTACAGTATGTATGTATGTCAGCATGTATGTCTAGCCACGATCATAAGTCCTGCTCTAGGTGAATTAAAACAAACAAACAAACTATACTAGGAAAACACAAAACAGAAAGGAAGTAAAAAAAGGATGGAAGGTAGGTAAATAAGGATGGATGCAAGAACAGAAAGAAGGAAAGAGGATAGAAAGGAAGGACAGAAGATAGGAATGAGGGAAAGAAGGAATGAAAGAAAGGAACGAGGGAAAGAAGGAATGAAAGGAAGATAGAAACGAGGGAATGGAAGGAAGGAAGGAACAAGGGAAGGGCAGAATGAAAAAAAAACACACACACACACATATATATATCCTCAAGGCTTTACACCCACACCCAAAATTGACCTAGCTTGATGTGAGTGACCTGCTTCCTACCGCCTCCATACCCAACTGACCTATGAACCAACACAACAGGGGTCACAGGTCCACCCAACCAACTATAGGCCTACAATATTAAGGGGGTGCGGGAGTAGGGGGCAGGCTTGGGGTGGTGGGGGGGGGGGGTGGTGTGTGGGAATAGGGGAACAGGCTTGGGGTGGGTAGAAAGCCTGTCCCCTATTCCCGCACCCACCTAACCCTCCCCCCCAAGCCTATCCCCTACTCCCGCACCCCTCAAAACCCCCCCAAGCCTGTCCCCAACTCCCGCACCCTCCTAACCCCCCCCCAAGCCTGTCCCCAACTCCCGCACCCTCCTAACCCCCCCCCCCCAAAGCCTGTCCCCCTATTCCCGCACCCCCTTAAGCATAGGCCTATTACAGATTATACTCTACTTTACATTTACCATACATCTACAAATTTACATACCGTTTCCTTCCTGCTGTATAGGCCTAGTATATTACATGGTGTAGGCCTACTTCCTTCCTTTCCATATATAGGTCTTATATTTACATCATCACTTCGGTAACTCCTTTCCATAGTCTAATTTACATACAAAATCCTCTCCTCCCATGGGCCTAATTTTTCTACATCCTTTAATTCCCTTCTCTCATTGGCATACCTTACATACAAAACAATTCCTTCTTCCTTCCGTGACACACATGCATATTTCATCCTCTTTCATAATTAAGGGAGAAGGGAGTACATTGTTGGTAAATCTGGAGCAACTGATTTCTCCAAACTAGGCCTATACGTTCCAACCAAGAGGCCAGCCACCATTACTTTTCTTCATCTGGTCTCGTTTCCTGGCATACTTTGGAGGACTCAAGACGATGTAATGTATATATAGGCTACTGTACCTAAAGTATATCTGTAGTAAATCTGGAGCAAATGAATCCTCCAGACTATTCCAGGCAACAGGATACCATTATTTTTCTTCATGTGGGTCTGTTTCCTGGTATACTTTGGAGGAATCAAGGCTTTACAGTCTATTAAAAGTATATCATCATCCCCTTAACTACAGGCCTACGGTGCACGTTTACTACCGATCTCCTTGTACACTGAATGCCCTTTTCTTTTGTATATAGCCCATCTAATCACTAAACTTCATCAAAACAGACAGATTCATAACTTTTCTCAGACAATCTTGCATATACAGACAAACAAACAAACAAACAAACACAAGCACAGACTAATAATAAAGGAGACCAAAAACACAACCTCTTCAACTTTTTTTTATGCTGTGGGAGGTAATTACTGAACCTGACATTTAATGGGACAGAAGCAAAGTAAGTGGGAAGGACGGTGAGGTATATAATGCATGCTTCCGTTCACCTTATTACTGGTACGGTAAGTTGTTGTTAAAGTGTGTAATTAGTGTCGCTATACGGTGAGATAATTATAAGAACACTCAAGCTGTTGTTGTTGTGTTGCTGGGCTGTGCTATGTTGTGTTATGCTGTGTTGTGTTTTGTTTTGCTGTGTTTGTTTTGTTTCACTGTATGGTGTTGTGTTATGCTGTGTTGTGTTTAACTGTACTGAGTTGTGCTGTGCTGTGCTGTGCTGTGTCGTTCTGTGTTGTTCGTACGAGGCTGTATTTTTCTACTCCTTCAAAGAGAGAGAAAGATAGAGATACATATACGTATATACATTTGTGACACACAGGCAAAGACAGAGATGTTGTGTAAGGGATAAAGAAGATAAGTGGAAAAATCATTGTGTGTGAGTCAGAGGAAGGGCGTGTGTGGGAGGAGAGGAAGGTTAGCACGGTGAGGAAAAGGAAGAGGAAGGGAGGAGCGGGAACTGTGAAAGGAAGTGTTGACGGATACAGCCTCTTATAAATAAAAATCACGAAAAGACGGGAAACACGCTCTAACTAATATTCACATTGCCAGGACACACACACACACAATTCACGATCTCTCTCTCTCTCTCTAAATTTAACTCCAAGCCCCTCTCTCCAGTTACCTTTCAATACTTTTTTGCTCCCTTTCCCTCTCCCAAGTCTCCTCCTCACCCTCTCCCCATTTCACTCTCACTCTTTCCGCTCCCCTCCCCTCCCTCCTCTCCCCATTTCACTCTCAATTTTTTCCCTCCTTCCTCCTGTCTGCCACTATGTCGTAACTACCTCCATGGTGGTGGGTGGGTGAGTGAGTGAGTGAATGAGAGTTTCACCATCTGACCCACTCCTCCCACCCATCCACTTTCCTTCCCACCACTCGTTAAACTGTTAGGGGTCGTAGCAGTCAGACAACAACAACAATAATAACAACAACAACGACACTACGACTACGACTACTCTTACTACTATACCATTACAACAACAACAACAACAAGCCACTCCTTTCAATTCTTCCCCCACGTTCTTTAATTTCCTTCTGTTTCCTTCGTGTTTGCTGTCCTTCCTCTCCATCTCCCTCGTGTTGTAGTACATGGTCTTCCGGGCATATTTATACCATATATATATTTTTTTTAGAGAGATTTTTTTTGTTCGTCTCCTATTCAGCTCTCTCCTGTATACCTACCTACTCCTACCTACCTACCTGCTCTTCCCTTCTCACCACAGTCATTATGTCATTCAGGGAGACAGTGGTCCAGTCGTTCAACCTTCCCTATACTTTCATTCCTTCTCATTATACTCCGGGTACATAAAAGAGTCTGTGGTTGTTTGTTCGTCGCTGGAAAGGGAGGAAGGAAGGGAGGAAGGGATGTGGGAAGTCGCAGAATTTCGTGTCTTCAAGGGCGATATATAATATAATCTTCTCATGGCAAATTGGAGGGCTTCTGATTTACTCCAAACTATGCAAAGGAAATAAATCAACTATCTTTGGCATACACTGGTAATTATCTATTTCGTAGTCAACTTTGGAGGAGTCGGTTGTCTTCTAAATCACAACAACAGATATACTCTTTTATTTTTAACCTGGCGGAGAGAGAGAGAGAGAGAGAGAGAGAGAGATGATACACCAATGTAAAGGAGCCCCAGGGGAGAGATGTCTAGGAAGGAGTTGGTGGGAAGGACAGAAGGATTAGCGAGGGAAATCCTGCTTGGTGAGGAAATTCTGCTGGAGGAAATAGTTTATGGAAATGGAGGAGGATTAGACGTAGAGGTTTGGGGGGAGGGAAAGAGGGAGTCAGACGATAAAGAGTTAGGGGAGGGGAGGGGAGGGGAGGGGGGAGGCGGAGGAGGGAGAGAAAGGCAGAGCGGGAGGGGAGGGGGGAGGTGGGGGAGAGGTGGGGGAGGAAGGGGAGAGAGTAGAGGATAGCAGAGGTCACTATAAGGGGGGATTAAAGGTATATACATAGCGAATTGTTTTGAGTGGTAAATCTGGAGCTAATGATTCCTCCAAACTACTCCAGGCAACAGGTTACAATTATTTTTCTTCATCTGGGACTGTTTACTGGCATACTTTGGAGGAATCAAGGCACTCCAATCTTTCAAAAGTATATTATCCCCTTAATAAGTGACTGCAGAGGAAAGGGGAGTAGGAAGAGGGAGAGAGAAGGAAGGGTGGGAGGAGGGAGAGAGAAGGTAGGGAGGGAGAGAGAAGGTAGGGAGGGAGAGAGAAGGTAGGGTGGGAGGAGGGAGAGAGAAGGAAGGGTGGGAGGAGGGAGAGAGAAGGAAGGGTGGGAGGAGGGAGAGAGAAGGAAGGGGGAGGGGATGAAAACAACAGACACGAAGGAGGGAGGAAGAGATAGAGGGAAAGGGAATGGGGAAGGGAAGGAGATGGAAAGTGAGAGTGAACAGGTAGGCGAAAAGGAGGTAAGAGTGGGGAGGAGAGGAAACAGGAAGGGTGAAAGAACGTACAAGAGAGAGAGAGAGAGAGAGAGAGAGAGAGAGAGAGAGAGAGAGAGAGAGAGAGAGAGAGAGAAGGTGCAGTGAAGGATAAAAGGAGTGTACACGATTCATATATGATTGCAAGAGATGTGAACGGAATGGAGAATGAGCTGTGTGTGTGTGTGTGTGTGTGTGTGTGTGTGTGCTAGGGAGGGCAGAAGGATAGACAGAAAGACAGGGAAAAGATGGGATATACAAGGAGAGAGAGAGAGAGAGAGAGAGAGAGAGAGAGAGAGAGAGAGAGAGAGAGAGAGAGAGAAACAGGACTCGGGAGGTGGAGAAGAGAAATGAGAAGAGTGGGGCTGGGGAGGTGGAGGGGTGAGGAGGGAGGCAGATGGAAAGAGAGGTCAGGGGCAGAAGGAAGGAGAGGAGGGAGAACAGGTATTAGGGGAGGGGTGAGGAAGGGAGAGAAAAGAGAGGGGTGAGGAAGGGAGAGAGAACAGGGGTGAGGAGAAGGGAGAGCAAGGGAGAGGGGAGGGGGATGGGAGAGCAAGGGAGAGATGAGGGCAAGAGAGAGCAGGGGGGAGAGGTGAGGGAAAGAGAGCAGGGGGGAGAGGTGAGGGAAAGAGAGAGCATGGGTGAGAGGGAGGGAGAGCAAGGGTTGGGAGACGTGCATGGGGCAGGAGGTGAGGGAGCAAGAAGTATAGTGACCGCAGCTGCAACTTCACTTTCACTACCCACTCACCCCCACCCCCTTCCCTTACCCACGTCACCCACCTCCCTTCCACGCACTCCTTCCGTCCCTCCTCAGTCCCAATTTTCCCTCTCACTCTTCTCCTTATCCCTTACGATATACCTACACGATAATTCTCTCTCTCTCTCTCTCCTCCATTCCTCTTATATTTAATACAAGGATTAGAAACGTCCTGTCCATTTCACAACACAACACAACACATCGTCCTGTATGTACCTGTACCCAAACATTTAGTAGTACATGCAGCAGACGTGAAATAGTTAGCGTATATATACCGTACTTTAACTCGACCCCCCTCAAGTTTCAAACCCGTACAAAAACGTAAGAACAGAACTGCATGTAACTTTACTTTCCAACTAACATATCGCCTCGTCAGTCCCCTTATTATCAGTCACTTGTCACCCCCTGTACTTTTCCTCTGTCTCTTTTTACACGGTTCATGGTAATGTGAGCCGGCACAAGGTCGCTGCATGGCTGGTGGTATCATGTATGTTATTAGTATTTTGTGACATGTAAACTACCAGTCACCTCTCTACCACCCTCAGTTACCTCACCACTTCTGTCACACGTGTAGAAAGCAAGTCACCTCCTCTCCTCTATAGGCTATATAGTCGCGTTCTTAGTCGTGGTGGGGTCGTCGTCGTCTTCTTCAGCATTATTCTTTTTCCATTCGGTTTTTTATTGTTCCTGTGTTTATAGATCTTCTTATATTTTTTCTTCATCTCTCCAAAATAAAGAACCACTTTCGTAGTTATCTCGCTCCCC